>NW_026469551.1:0-12730 GCF_026875155.1 Cherax quadricarinatus
ACCTAGATTTGAAATACCCAAAGTCCCAGCCTCAAAAACCCCAAACTAGGTAGACTTTTCCCAAACTCATCAACTACCCTTTTTCCAAACCAATACTTTCCTATGCCTTTTTTAAATCAAAACTTATCTTTTTAAACCATTACTGGGGTTTTCTCCTTGGAGAGACATCCTAAAGACCTTTTTAAATCCCTTTATTAATACCTATCTTCCACTTATACACTTCGACAGGTCCCCCCCTCTTTCTTCGTCTAACAATGAATGTTTTAAGAGTCTTAAACTTTCTTATAAGGAAGATTTCTAATGAGTTAATTTAGTCACCTACGCGAATGTTTTCTAACAATTTATTCCATTCTGTAAATGGAGCCAGAATTGAGCTGCATAATCTAGGTGGGGCCCTTTAAAAATGATGTAAAAAACTGCTTGACCTCGGACTTCTGTTGCTTAACTTCTTGATAAAATCCCAGTAACTTTTGCCTTTATTAGTACGTTTAGGCATTGCTGTTTTGGTTTTTAAGGTTGCTGCTTACCATAACCCCCAAGTCCTTTCGAAATCTGTAGGCTAAGTTTCTTATTTAACTTAAATGTTTAGGGTTATGGACCCCCCGCTTCAAACCTTCTTTATCTACATTAAACTGCATTGACTTTTCTGACCAAGAATAGGTTTTTTTTAAAATCCTCCTGAACCCCATAAATCTACGTTTGAATAAATTATCCTACCTATCTTTGTGTCATCGGCGAATTTGCTCATATCACTAGTAATTCCCTCATCAAGATCAAGCAGAGATGCACCATGATTAAGCAGGGATGCGCAGTGATCAAGCAGGGATGCACCGTGATCAAGCAGGGATGCACTGTGATCAAGCAGGGATGCACTGTGATCAAGCAGGGATGCACTGTGATCAAGCAGAGCTGAATTGTGATCAAGCAGGGATGCACTGTGATCAAGCAGGGATGCACTGTGACCAAGCAGGGATGCACTGTGATCAAGCAGAGATGCACCGTGATTAAGCAGGGATGCGCAGTGATGAAGCAGGGATGCACCGTGATCAAGCAGGGATGCACTGTGATCAAGCATGGCTGAATTGTGATCAAGCAGGGATGCACTGTGATCAAGCAGCGATGCACTGTGATCAAGCAGCGATGCATTGTGATCAAGCAGCAATGTACTGTGATCAAGCAGCGATGCATTGTGATCAAGCAGCAATGTACTGTGATCAAGCAGCGATGCATTGTGATCAAGCAGCGATGCACTGTGATCAAGCATGGCTGAATTGTGATCTAGTAGGGATGCACTGTGATCAAGCAGGGATGCACTGTGTCCAAGCAGGGATGCACTGTGATCAAGCAGAGATGCACCGTGATTAAGCAGGGATGCGCAGTGATCAAGCAGGGATGCACCGTGATCAAACAGGGATGCACTCTGATCAAGCAGGGATGCACTGTGATCAAGCAGGGATGCAGTGTGATCAAGCAGGGCTGAATTGTGATCAAGCAGGGATGCACTGTGATCAAGCAGGGATGCACTGTGACCAAGTAGGGATGCACTGTGATCAAGCAGAGATGCACCGTGATTAAGCAGGGATGCGCAGTGATGAAGCAGGGATGCACCGTGATCAAGCAGGGATGCACTGTGATCAATCAGGTATGCACTGTGATCAATCAGGTATGCACTGTGATCAAGCAGCGATACATTGTGATCAAGCAGCAATGCACTGTGATCAAGCAGCGATGCACTGTGATCAAGCAGCGTTTGCACTGTAAATCAAAGCAGCGATACATTGTGATCAAGCAGCAATGCACTGTGATCAAGCAGCGATGCACTGTGATCAAGCAGCGATGCACTGTGATCAAGCAGCGATACATTGTGATCAAGCAGCGATGCACTGTGATCAAGCAGCGATGCACTGTGATCAAGCAGCGATGCACTGTGATCAAGCAGGGATGCACTGTGACCAAGTAGGGATGCACTGTGATCAAGCAGAGATGCACCGTGATTAAGCAGGGATGCGCAGTGATGAAGCAGGGATGCACCGTGATCAAGCAGGGATGCACTGTGATCAAGCAGGGATGCACTGTGATCAATCAGGTATGCACTGTGATCAAGCAGCGATGCACTGTGATCAAGCAGCGATACATTGTGATCAAGCAGCAATGCACTGTGATCAAGCAGCGATGCACTGTGATCAAGCAGCGATGCACTGTGATCAAGCAACGATGCACTGTGATCAAACAGCGATGCACTGTGATCAAGCAGCGATGCATTGTGATCAAGCAGCGATGCACGGGTATCAAACAGCGATGCATTGTGATCAAGCAGCGATGCATTGTGATCAAGCAGCGATGCACTGTGATCAAACAGCAATGCATTGTGATCAAGCAGCGATGCATTGTGGTCAAGCAGCGATGCACTGTGACCAAGCAGAGATGCATTGTGATCAAGCAGCGATGCATTGTGATCAAGCAGCGATGCACTGTGATCAAAAAGCGATGCACTGTGATCAAGCAGCGATGCACTGTGATCAAGCAGCGATGCACTGTGATCAAGCAGCGATGCACTGTGATCAAGCAGCGATGCATTGTGATCAAGCAGCGATGCACTGTGATCAAGCAGCGATGCACTTATTTCAAGCAGCTATGCACTGTGATCAAGCAGCAATGCACTGTGATCAAGCAGCGATGCACTGTGATCAAGCAGCGATGCATTGTGATCAATCAGCGATGCATTGTGATCAATCAGGGATGTACTGTGATCAAACAGCGATGCACTGTGATCAAGCAGCGATGCATTGTGATCAAGCAGCGATGCACTGTGATCAAGCAGCGATGCATTGTGATCAAGCAGCGATGTATTGTGATCAAACAGCGAAGCACTGTGATCAAGCAGCGATGCATTGTGATCAAGCAGCGATGCACTGTGATCAAGCAGCGATGCATTGTGATCAAGCAGCGATGCATTGTGATCAAACAGCGATGCACTGTGATCAAGCAGCGATGCATTGTGATCAAGCAGCGATGCATTGTGATCAAGCAGCGATGCACTGTGATCAAGCAGCGATGCATTGTGATCAAGCAGCGATGCATTGTGATCAATCAGGGATGTACTGTGATCAAACAGCGATGCATTGTGATCAATCAGGGATGTACTGTGATCAAACAGCGATGCAGTGTGATCAAACAGCGATGCACTGTGATCAAGCAAGGATGCATTGTGATCAAGCAGCGATGCATTGTGATCAAGCAGGGATTAACTGTGATCAAGCAGGGATGCACTGAGATCAAGCAGCGATGCACTGTGATCAAGCAGGGATTAACTGTGATCAAGCAGGGATGCACTGAGATCAAGCAGCGATGCACGTGATCAAGCGGGCGATGCACGGGAGTTTCAAGCAGCGATGCATTGTGTTCAAGCAGGGATTAACTGTGATCAATCAGGGATGTACTGTGATCAAGCAGCAATGCACTGTGATCAAGCAGGGATTAACTGTGATTAATCAGGGATGTACTGTGATCAAGCAGCAATGCACTGTGATCAAGCAGGGATGCACTGTGATCAAGCTGGGATGCACTGTGATCAAGCTGGGATGCACTGTGATCAAGCAGGGATGCACTGTGATCAAGCTGGGATGCACTGTGATCAAGCAGGGATCCATCGTGATAAAGCAGGGATGCGTGTGATCAAGCAGGGATGCACTGTGATCAAGCAGGGATGCGCTGTGATCAAGCAGTGATGCACTGTGATCAAGCAGGGATGCACTGTGATCAAGCTGGGATGCACTGTGATCAAGCAGGGATGCACTGTGATCAAGCTGGGATGCACTGTGATCAAGCAGGGATCCATCGTGATAAAGCAGGGATGCGGGGTGATCAAGCAGGGATGCATGTGATCAAGCAGGGATGCGCTGTGTGATCAAGCAGTGATGCACTGTGGTCAAGCAGGGATGAATTGCGATCAAGCAGGTGTGGTCTGTGATCAAGGAGGGATGCACCGTGATCAAGGAGGGATGCAGGGTGATCAAGGAGGGATGCAGGGTGATCAAGGAGGGATGCAGGGTGATCAAGGAGGGATGCAGGGTGATCAAGGAGGGATGCAGGGTGATCAAAGGAGGGATGCAGGGTGATCAAGAGGGATGCAGGTGATCAAGGAGGGATGCAGGGTGATCAAGGAGGGAGCAGGGGTTAAGAAAGGGATGCACGGTGATCAGGAGGATGCAGGGTGATCAAGGAGGGATGCAGGGTGATCAAGGAGGGATGCACGGTGATCTAGGAGGGATGCACGGTGATCAAGGAGGGATGCACGGTGATCAAGGAGGGATACACATTGATCAAGGAGGGATGCACTGTGATCAAGGAGGGATGCACGGTGATCAAAGAGGGATGCACGGTGATCAAGGAGGGATGCACGGTGATCAAGGAGGGATGCACCGTGATCAAGGAGGGATGCAGGGTGATCAAGGAGGGATGCACGGTGATCAAGGAGGGATGCACGGTGATCAAGGAGAGATGCACGGTGATCAAGGAGGGATGCACGGTGATCAAGGAGGGATGCACGGTGATCAAGGAGGGATGCACGGTGATCAAGGAGGGATGCACGGTGATCAAGGAGGGATGCACTGTGATCAAAGAGGGATGCAGGGTGATCAAGGAGGGATGCACGGTGATCAAGGAGGGATGCACCGTGAATAAAGGGAAAGGGATGCAGGGTGACAAGGAGGATGCACGGTGTTTCAAGGAGGGATGCACCGTGATCAAGGAGGGATGCAGGGTGATCAAGGAGGGATGCACGGTGATCAAAGAGGGATGCACCGTGATCAAGGAGGGATGCACGGTGATCAAGGAGGGATGCACGGTGATCAAGGAGGGATGCACGGTGATCAAGGAGGGATGCATGGTGATCGTGAATGGATGATCTGTGATGAAGCAGGGATGCACCGTGATTAAGCAGGGATGCACTGTGATCAAGCAATGATGCTCTGTGATCAAGCAGGGATGCACCGTGAACCTCTCAACTGACGATCGAGTCTAAACCTCTCAACTGACGACCAGGTCTGTACTTCTCAACTGACGACGAGGTCTGAACCTCTCAACTGACGATCAGGTTTGAACCTCTCAAATGACGACCGGGTTTGAACCTGTCAACTGACGGCCAGGTCTGAACCTCTCAACTGACTTGTTGGCTGGATAAAATACCGACACATGTGCAACACATGTGCAACATCTGGATATCTTTATTGTAGACGTTTCGCCATCCAGTGGCTTTATCAATTCAGATTCTTGGACAACTAACCCATCCCTTTGGGTAGGACCTACTTCCTCGTCTGCTACACGTCCCTCTCCACTGACGCCTATATAACCGCCACTCTCCTTGCTTTTGCTCCAGGTTCTCCACCACCACGATGCTGTGAACACTAACTCCAAGGCTGAAGGACTGATTACCTCAGCTTTTGTATATAGTTCTACTGTCTTCTAATTATGTCCTAGAACCTGTATTGATGAAGCCACTGGATAGCGAAACGTCTACAATAAAGATATCCAGATGTTGTACATGTGTCTTAACTTTCAATACAAACAAAGTTGGAAGATGAGGAAGTTTGAGATAATCTGCCTTTCATCCTAGAGTCGACGTGCTCAGTTCATCCGATCTTGAGATGAAGAAACCACTGGCTAAAGAAACGTTTACTAGATAAAAATATCCAGATGTTTTACATGAGTCTCATTAATCTTCCAAGTGTTCATCTTACATGTGTTCATCTTACATGTGTTCATCTTACATGTGTTCATTTTACATGTGTTCATCTTTCATGTGTTCATCTTACATGTGTTCGTCTTACATGTGTTCATCTTACATGTGTTCTTCCTACATGTGTTCATCTTACATGTGTTCTTCCTACATGTGTTCATCTTCCAAGTGTTCATCTTACATGTGTTCATCTTACATGTGTTCTTCCTACATGTGTTCATCTTACATGTGTTCTTCCTACATGTGTTCATATTCCAAGTGTTCATGTTCCATGTGTTCATTTTACATGTGTTCATCTTCCAAGTGTTCATGTTCCATGTGTTCATGTTCCAAGTGTTCATGTTCCATGTGTTCAACCTCCAAGTGTTCATGTTTCATGTGTTCATTTTCTAAGTGTTCATGTTCCATTTGTTCATCTTCCAAGTGTTCACGTTTCATCTGTTCATCTTCCAAGTGTTCATCATACAAGTGTTCATTTTCCAAGTGTTCATGTTCCATGTGTTCTTCTTCCAAGTGTTCATCTTCCATGTGTTCATCTTCCAAGTGTTCATCTTCCATGTGTTCATCTTCCAAGTGTTCATGTTCCATGTGTTCTTCTTCCAAGTGTTCACGCTTCATGGGTTCATCTTTCAAGTGTTCATCATACAAGTGTTCATGTTCCATGTGTTCTTCTTCCAAGTGTTCATTTCCATGTGTTCATCTTCCAAGTGTTCATGTTCCATGTGTTCTTCTTCCAAGTGTTCATGTTCCATGTGTTCTTCTTCCAAGTGTTCATTTTCCAAGTGTTCATCTTCCAAGTGTTCATGTTCCATGTGTTCATCTTCCAAGTGTTCATATTCCATGTGTTCTTCTTCCAAGTGTTCATATTCCATGTGTTCATCTTCCAAGTGTTCATGTTCCATGTGTTCATCTTCCAAGTGTTCATGTTCCATGTGCTCTTCTTCCAAGTGTTCATGTTCCATGTGTTCATCTTCCAAGTGTTCATATTCCATGTGTTCTTCTTCCAAGTGTTCATATTCCATGTGTTCATCTTCCAAGTGTTCATGTTCCATGTGTTCATCTTCCAAGTGTTCTATTTCCATGTGTTCTTCCAAGTGTTTATATTCCATTGTTCATCTTCCAAGTGTTCATGTTCCATGTGTTTCCTCTTTCCCAAGTGTTTCATGTTCCATGTGTTCATCTTCCAAGTGTTCATATTCCATGTGTTCATCTTCCAAGTGCTCATGTTCCATGTGCTCTTCTTCCAAGTGTTCACGCTTCATGGGTTCATCTTTCAAGTGTTCATCATACAAGTGCTCATGTTCCATGTGTTCTTCTTCCAAGTGTTCATATTCCATGTGTTCATCTTCCAAGTGTTCATCTTCCAAGTGTTCATGTTCCATGTGTTCTTCTTCCAAGTGTTCATGTTCCATGTGTTCATCTTCCAAGTGTTCAGAGGCGTATTCAACTGTTTATGTTTTATATATCTATATCACAGACTTTTGTTATAGTCATACTCTTTGATAGGTTGTGAAGGCTTACTCAGCCCTGTAACAACTTCAGACAGTATTACCCAGGCTGGCTCCTCCTCAGGAAAATTAGTGAATAGAAAAAGAAATAATAACAGACAAACATAAACACTTTATTATATAGAAAATAAAAATATAAAACACTTAAATATGAAATATTAATCCTACATTAAAGAAAAATGAAAAATGAAAATATAAATGAAAAACTGAATTCAACGCTAATAGGGGGGTCTGGTGTTTGGGGACACTGTGTTGTTTAAATCGTAGCCGTTTTCTGATGATGGGGGAAGGGGGTCCGCAGGTGTTTTGGGGACCACCACTGGCTAGTTCTTCACAGAGAATCGCCGTGATTATTATCCCGATGACAGGAAAGCAGGTTTTTTTACCGCTGCAATGATGTGGGGTTACGTTCCTGCAATTTCATACAGGTGCACAGGTAGTTCAATACAAAATGGGGACGTCTCCAGGACTTAGTCCTTCTCCTGTTTTTTCTCGTTGATTGACAGGTGACCCTCACTGTCAAACCAAGCTGAAAAGATAGACAGGTTACCCACTGCTTAAATGATCACTCTCCATGGCAGTGGGACATTACTCAAAAGACGTGGTGATTATTACAACAGTCAACCTAGAGCAAGACTGAAAGGACAAGTTTATTATTGGTCAAAAGTGAAGCTTTTAACCAAAAAAATCCACTAAATAAAAAGGCACGCTTTACTTACAGTAGTGTTGGGGGCTGCGAGTCGAGTGATTTACTGTTTGACCCCCAAGCCCCCCCCTCTCACCTTTCGAGGGCGGGGGGGAAGAGGGAGGGGAAGGGATAGCGGGAGCTAGACTGACCCTACGTTAACAAGCAGCCGGCAATCAAACTATCACTTTCGGGGAGGGGGAAGAAAGGCGGGAGCGTGACTTACCCTACCTTAACTAGTAGCCAGCAATGAAACTATCACTTTCGGGGAGGGGGAAGAAAGGCGGGAGCGTGACTTACCCTACCTTAACTAGTAGCCGGTAATGAAACTATTGTTACTGTATTGCTACTCCTATCTATTAAACTTTTCCCTCACATAGGTATTGTAATTTTATTAATTAATTCGACAGGAAAAAAAAACACGTTTCTCCGTTTCATGATGACCCGTAAGGGGTGTCCACTCTTAATGATACAATTGTGACACAGTTTGCAGATGATGTTATTCATGTCGACTCATCAACTCCGGTAACAGGAAAATACAAGTATGAGAGAGTCATAGAAAAAATGAATATTGAACTTCGTCGAACATCTAATTGGGAATAGAAATGGAGAATTACGACTAATCCTGACAAGGTCCTTGTTAGCACGATAGGATGTTTTGCATCAACAATTGAAGATAAGGGGGTATCTCCATCAGAGGTACACCTGTAGCCATTAGAAACCCTAACAAGATTTTGGGATATGTAACTAAAAAGATCAACATAGCCAAAGCCGGTCTTAGCAGTCTCTTTCGATTCAATCAAGCCCCTCAACATGTCAAAAAACATCTGTATAAAATGTTAATAAGACCTATACTCGAATACCCTTGTATCCCAATGTCATTAACAACAAAGACCAATATGCTACGGTTACAAAGGGTCCAGAATAGAGCTCTTCGCTTCATTACCGATAAAAGGAGGAGAGACAGAGTTAAAATGGCAGATTTACACATGCAACAAAATATTACTGCCATAAATGTACGCCTTGACACCCTAAAAAGAAATAACTCTATACAAGCAAGAACTATACATGCCAGATAGAGAACATTTCCCATACAAGTTTGGGAAATACCACGGATTATATCATCAATACTCCTCCTCACAGGACTCAAAAAATGACCTCCCCCAGAGGGTCCTCGTTTTTTTACATAAAGCTGATTACCATCGACCCATGATATTGAGCAACCTCCCTGATGAAGAAGATTGGGTAACAAACCCGAACCCTTCTAGTATACTGAGAACATCATCGCCCCCAATTAGGGAGACATCTTATATAAAATCTAATGTAAAAATTATGCTATTTACTATGGCTGGACACCACCTGTAAGAAGCCATTGTCACGTAATTTCATAAACTGGCCAGAAAATTATTGGCTTCATTGTCGCATAGATATCCGTTGTGCAATCGCGAAAAAAAAAAAAGCATTTGCAACTTGTATAATTACTACGAATTCAGAGTCATGTACTTATATATCTGTTATATCTATGTGACTCTGATAAGAATATCTTATCATTTCACGTACACTTTTTAAATTACACCAAAGTGGTTGGGCCACTTACCTTTTATATCCTACCTCTCTCCCCCCTCCCACCCTTTTCCAATATTTCTATCCTTACCCATCCTTCTTCCTTACCCATCTCACCAAAGCTCTGGTCTGGACAAGAACAAGAACTCTATGGTAGGGTAATGGTCGGGGGACGATGGCTAGACTGTGTCCCATGAAGGTGCGGGAGCCAACAGTCTTACTGACGACCACAGCAGCAGCGACCGCTGAATTAAGTGTGCTGGAAAGTGACCTTTGAGTTTGTCGATTTAAGATGACTTGTTGGTTAGGAATGTCACAAGCAACTTTGAGATCATGCATGGTGTGGGAAATGTTGTTATGCAGAGTGAAGAAATTGGAACTGATGCAAATACTTCCTTGTGAGTTGGACCTGACTAGCTTGTGCTGCTGGGTCTGGTGCCGTGTTTGTTCCTTGAGTGGAGGTGACCAGACTGGGTGGGTCATTGGGCTAATCGGGGGGGGGGGTCATTGGTCTAATCCGGGGGGGGGGGGAAATGGACCTGCTCCGCATTGGTCAGTAAGCCTGTTGCAGTGTTCCTTCTTTCTTACGTTCTTATGTTCTTTATTTTTCTCAGTTAATTTTGCAGGTTTAGAGCTAGTCTAACATCTCGAGTTATTTCAAAGTCCAGCTCTTTCTAAGTTATGCTACCACTCGCCAGGATGTCATCTACAACAGTCTGCTAGCACCCAGCTTGCGCTAGACTTTCATCCAGCTTTCAGGCTTACAGCTTTCCATCTCATCCCCTGCATGCATCAGCCTTACTAGAGATGTTAACAATGCAAGAAATTCGCAAGAGCAGGCGAAATATACACAAACACTGATCTCTGGCTGAAGGAGACTCGAACCTACGAACCTTGGAACGAGGTACGCAGTGCTTTACCAATCTACCCACACTGGACCAATAGGCTGATGCATGCAGGGGATGAGATGAAAAGTTGTAAGCCTTCTCCCTGAAAGCTGGCTGCCTTGGATCAAAGTCTAGCGCAAGCTGGACCCCAAAGGGTATTGGTCCAGTGTGGGTAGATTGGTAAAGCACTGCGTACCTTGTTCCAAGGTTCGTAGTTCGAGTCTCCTTCAGCCAGAGATCAGTGTTTGTGATATTTCGCCTGCTCTTGCGAATTCCTTGCACACACACACACACACACACACACACACATATATTATATATATATATATATATATATATTTTAATATATATATATATATATATATATATATATATATATTTTTATATATATATATATATATATATTATATATATATATATACATATATACATATATATATATATATATTATATATATATATATATATATATATATATATATATATATATATATATATATATATATACATATATATATATATATATATATATAATATATATATATATACAAACACTGATCTCTGGCTGAAGGAGACTCGAACCTACGAACCTTAGGAAAAGGGTACGCAGTGCTTTACCAATCTACCCACACTGGACAATATCAAAAACAATATCAAAACAATATCAAAAACGTGTAGCGCATGCTACACGCCAAGGTATTGTCCATGTGGGTAGATTGGTAAAGCACTGCGTACCTTGTCCTAAGGTTCGTAGGTTCGAGTCTCCTTCAGCCAGAGATCAGTGTTTGTATATATATATGTATATATGTATATGTATATATATATATATATATATATATATATATATATATATATATATATATATATATATATATATATATATATATATGTATATATAATTGGTAGAAGGTTGGTAGACAGCAACCACCCAGGGAAGTACTACCGTCCTGCCAGATGACTGTGAAACAGAAACCTGTAGGGGTAGCAGTAATGTTGAATGATCAGTTATGGAAGGAGAAAAGAGAATATGAATGTGTAAATGCAAGAATTATGTGGATTAAAGTAAAGGTTGGATGCGAGAAGTGGGCCATAATAAGCGTGTATGCACCTGGAAAAGAGAGGAATGCAGAGGAGAGAGAGAGATTTGGGAGATGTTAAGTGAATGTATAGGAGCCTTTGAACCAAGTGAGAGAGTAATTGTGGTAGGGGGCCTGAATGCTAAAGTAGGAGAAACTTTAGAGAGGGTGTGGTAGGAAAGTTTGGGGTGCCAGGTGTAAATGATAATGGGAACCCTTTGATTGAACTTTGTATAGAAAGGGTTTAGTTATAGGTAATACATATTTTAAGAAAAAGAGGATAAATAAGTATACAAGATATGATGTAGGGCGAAATGACAGTAGTTTGTTGGATTAGTATTGGGTAGAAAAAAGACTGTTGAGCAGACTTCGGATGTACATTTTATAGGGGGGCCACAGATATATCAGATCCTTTCTATTGAGCTACACTGAAGAAAAGGTAGATGGGGGACAAAGGGGAAAAAGCATCAGGGGAAAGAGAGGTGAAGGTTTTTTAAAAATAAAAAGAGGGGGGCATTAGGGAAAAAAAAACAGCATTTGGGGGATGATGGGCTAAGAAGCAAGGGAATGGGGTCGAAGAGGATGGGGAGGTTAAAAATGTAGGTTAGAGTTTCAGCGAAGTTTTTTGGTTTCAGGAAAAGTGGGTTTCGGAGGGAAAGGACATTGGGGAAGATGATGTAAAAGGTAGTAAGGGAAAAAAGTTAGCAATTGAAAATTTTTACAAAGTAAAGTGATGCAAGGGGGGAAAGTATATGGAGAAAAAGAGAGAGGTTAAGAGAGGGGAAGCAATGTAAAAAGAAGCAAATGAGAGAGGGGGGGAGATGTTTCAACAAATTTTTTTGAAAATAAGAAAAAAGTTTTTTGGGGTGAGATTTTAACAAGTTAAGGAAGCCGAGGAACAAATGGGTTTTTCAGTTTAAAAAAAGGAGAGGAGAGTTTTTTAAAAGGAGAGTTAAGGTATTGGGGAAGAGGAGGAAAATTTTTTAGGGGAAGTTTAAAAGTTGATGAAGATAGGGAAACTGTAATTTTCGTGTAAGGGGAAGGGGGAATAACACTTCAGGATTTAGGAAGAGCAGTTGTGAGTGTGGGGGAAGCGGAGGTGGTAAAAAGAAAGGGGTAAGGCAGCCGGGGGTTGAGGATAAAGATGAAATTTTTAAAACAGTGGGGGAATAGTTTTTGGGGTGGTTGGTCAAATTTTTTAATAAAATTTTGGGAAGAGGGAAGGTACCTAGGGACTGGCAGAGAGCATGCATAGTTTTCCCTTTTTTTTAAAGG
>NW_026469552.1:0-12327 GCF_026875155.1 Cherax quadricarinatus
CAAAACACCCCTCAAACATTTGAAAACTCACCCAAAAATACCTTTATACATTTCCAAACAACACTGAAATACTCCAAAACATCATTCGAACACCCCAAATCACCTCTGATACTCCCAGAACACCTTCAAAGTACCTTGCACATCATTTGAACACCTTCATAAGTACTCTCATAATCATTTGTACACCTTCAAAAAACACCTTTGAATACTCACATAAACACCCTTGAACACCTTCAAACACCTTTGATAACCTCAAAACCTTTAAACATCAAAACACCTTGAACCTGATCACCTCAAAAAAACATTGAACACACTCAAACACCTTAACACCTTGAACATTTCCAAACAACACTTGAAACACTTCCAAAAACACCATTTGAGTACTCCCAAATACACCACTGAATACTAAAACACCACTGAATACACTCAAAACACCACCAATAATCACCATGAAAACTTTCCAAAAAACACAATTTGAGTACTCCCAATTACACCACTGAATACTACTAAAACACCGCTGAATTCAATCAAAACACCCTTCAACACCTTCAAAACACCTTTGAACACCTTTGAACATTTCCAAAAACACTATTTGAGTACTCCCAATTACACCACTGATTACTACAAAACACCGCTGAATTCAATCAAAACACCCTCAACACCTTCAACACCCTTGAACACCTTCAAACACTCTTGAACACCTTCAAAACACCTTTGAACATTTCCAAAACACTTGATACTCCCAATTACACACTGATACTACTAAGAACCGCGAATCAATAAACACCCTTCAACACTTCAAACACCTTGAACACCTTCAAAACACTCTTGAAACTTCAAAAACACCTTTGAAATTTCCATCAACACTGAAACACTCCAAAAAAACATTTGAGTACCCCAATTACACCACTGAATACTACTAAAACACCGCTGAATTCAATCAAAACACCCTTCAACACCTCAAACACCTTTAACACTCAAAACCTGCAAATCATTGAACACACTCAAAACTGACCCCTTGAACACCTTCAAAACACCCTTTGAAACACACCTTCAAAACACTTTGAACACACTCAAAACACTATAACATTTGAGTACTCCCAATTACACCACTGATACTACTAAAACACCGCTGAATACATCAAAACACCCTTATACTGAACACCTCAAAACACTTTGAACCCTTCAAAACACTTGCATCACACTTGAAACCTCAAACACCTTTGAACACCTCAAACACCCTTTGAACACACCTTCAACAAAACACCTTGAAACACCTTCAAAAACACCTTTGAACACTCTAAATTGAACCCAAACACCTATATATGAAACACTCAAAAACACCTGAATTAACTCAAAACAACCTTGAACACTTCAAAACCCCTTGAAATCACTCAAAAACACCCTTAACACCTCAAAACACCTTTGAACACCTTGAACATTTCCAAACAACACTGAAACACTTACCAAAAACACCATTTTTATACCCCAAATACACCACTGAATACTAAAAAACCCCACTGAATACACCTCAAAACACCACCAAAATCACCATAAACTAAGTCAACACCCACATCCCACAACACCCACAACCCACAACACCCCACAATTTTTTCTCGTTTTACTAATTTATCAAAAGTCACAACACCCACACCTCCCATTTTTTTTTTTCTCGTTTTAAAAAAAAACCCTTTTAATTCATTAAAGTTAATAAGGGGACACACTACATCAGAAAAGTCACAAAAAAACCCACTTATACGTCTTTTCGGTATCTCTAGTTCGACAACAACCCCACATCCCACAACACACCACATCCCACATCACCAACACACACACCACACACACACACAACACCACACACAAACACACACATCCCTAACGCATCAGCCTAACCTAACCTAACTTAATCCTAACCTAACTAACTAACCTAAACCTAACCTAACCTAACCTAACCTAACCTAACCTAATTATCCTAACCTAGCCTAACCTAACCTAACCTTACCTAACTTATCCTAACCTAACCTAACCTAGCCTAACCTAACCTAACTTAACCTAACCTAACCTAACCTAACCCTAACCTGAACTACCCTAACCTACCTACACCTAACCTAACCTAACCTAACCTAACCTAACCTAACCTAACCTAACCTAACCTAACCTAACCTAACCTAACCTAACCTAACTTAACCTAACCTAACCTAACCTAGCCTAACCTAACCTAACCTAACCTAACCTAACCTAACCTATCTTAACCTTACCTAACCTAACCTAGCCGAACCTATCCTAACCTAACCTAAAATATATTGGAACACTTCCAAAATACATTAGAGTACTCCAGAATTACTTTGAACGACTCCATTTTTTTTTGGATATTTCCAAATTAGTTTTGAAAACTTTATCGTAAAATCGAACATTATTTTCTTGTTGGTAAACACACTCAATGGTAGAAAATATTTACTCGATTTCCGAATAGAAACACTTTCCTCGCTCTGAGAGACTCATTGTGGGTCACCCCCCCCTTCCCCCCCAACACCACTGGGTAATGCGGTTCACACCCAAGGTAGAACATAACACCTGCGCCAACTCAGGATCAGACGAGACCCATGAGAAATGGCTGGTAACACCAAGGTAGAAAATCATCTCATTCCAGACCAACTGTCCAATCCTAACCCAATACCTAACCTAACCTAACCTAATCCTAACCTAACCTAACCTCACCTAACCGAACCTCTAACCTAACTCCTCAATCACCTCAATCCTACCTAACCTAGACCCAACCTAACTCCATCAAACACCTCTATCCTAACCTAACCTAACCTATCCTAACCTAACCTAACTCCATCAAAACACCTCGAATACAACCTAACTTAACCTAACCTAACCATTACCTAACCTACCGAACCTAACCTAATCTACACCTAAACCTTATCCTAACCTGTCCTAACCTAACCTAACCTTATCCTAAACCTAACCAACCTAAACTAACCAAACTTATCCTAAGCTAACTACCTAACTTATCCTAACCTAACCTAACTTATCCTATACCTAACCTAACCTAACCTAAAATAACCGAACCTAACCTAACTTATCCTAATCTAAATCTAACCTAACCTAAACCTAACTATCCTATCCTAAGCCTAACTTAAAAATCCAAACCTAACCTAACCTAACCTAAATAACCTAACCTAACTTTATCCTAACCTACTCACATTACTTTGAAACACCTTCAAAACACTCTCATACATCATTTGAGACCCCCCTTTACTCATACTCTCATCCCACAACCTTTAATCATCTCATACAGAACAACCCCAAGATACTTCGAACACCTCATAAAGCATATTGAGTAACTCACATAAACACATTTGAACATTTCCTAACAACACTGAAGCACTTCCAAAATATCATTTTGATTACTCCCAATAAGATTTGACAGCTCGAATTTATCTACACTTACACATTTCATTAAATACTCTTCATCCCCCCAAACTTCCCTCCCTCATTTCTCCAGACTTTACAACATTAGCACACAAAAAAAAACTAACACATACACTTATGACATAAACATTAACCAATCTAACACACTGACTAACTTTGAACCAACTCTGAACACCACTGATCTTCTTCAAAAATGCTCTGCACATCAAGTGAACACCTCACAAAACACCATCAAACACCTCCGAATACTCCCCTCAAAAAACACTACTGATAACTGACCAAATCACCACTGAATATACCAATCACCGTCAAAATCACCAGAAACTAAGTTTAACATCACCATCTAACTATCCTTTATATAGAAATCCCCTCAAAACACTATAACCAAGAACTCCCCTCCCTCCGCCCATTTGACGCAAAAAAAAAAAGCATGACACAAACCTAATAACGCAACACTTAGTACATGATCACACCATCAACTGAAAAACATATCTGTCCACACACATAATATAGACAATCACCAACTACAATCAGCCCATGTTTCACTACCTCAAAATCACTAATATACAGAAAACAATCATTTTTATAAACATTTCACACACACACAAAAAAAAAAAAAATCATATTGACAAAACTAAGCGCACTCACCTCACAACCACCAACACACGATGTCTCACCTCACAGACCGACAAGCTCACGTCCTGTGGACGTCACATCATCACCATTGTTTACTTGGTGTTGGTAACATCACACCTAACCCCCCTTGTTTTCAACCAGTTGTACCCACATTATCCTAAGAACACTATATCCAAGACGAATACCAGATTTTATGATCCCCAACGACCAAGATCACAGAAAACACCATTTTTATAATTATTCACTACAAAAATCACGATTCACCCAATTCCCAGTATCATGTTTACCGTCATCTATCAACACTAATCACCAAGATCACCGCAAAAAATCAACTAAGATCCTGCATCTCAAAACTACTTATGGATCACTGACAACACTTAATTTTTTTAAACATCGCACAAAATAAGACATACTACAAAAATACCACAAACTTCCACCAACATCTATAACATAACAAAGAGCACTATAACATATCACTATCAT
Source organism: Cherax quadricarinatus (assembly GCF_026875155.1). Taxonomy (NCBI): domain Eukaryota; kingdom Metazoa; phylum Arthropoda; class Malacostraca; order Decapoda; family Parastacidae; genus Cherax; species Cherax quadricarinatus. The sequence continues at coordinate 4,558 of NW_026469552.1, forward strand.
CAAAAAAAAAAATAATACACAGAAACCCCACTTATTATACCATTTCGAATGCAAAATTAAGACAGAACATACACACCAGTCTAAGACATTCCCTCCAATTAAGACATACACATCACCATAAAAACTTCCTATCCCTTATTCATTCCGTAAATCTCCTAGAGGCTGTTTTAACCCCGAAGGATTCCATTCACGACGTAGGAGCCAGAGTGTAGGTATAGGTGGTGTTTTTTTTTTTTTTTTTTTTTTTTTTTTTTTTTTTTTTTTTATTTTTTATATTTTTTTTTTTTTTTTTTTTTATAATTTTTTATAATTTTTTTATTTTTTTTATTATTTTGAGGTGATGAGTGTTTTTTTTTTTTTTTTTTTTTTTTTTTTTTTTTTTTTTTGAGTGTGATGGATCCTCAGCTCTGACACACGTGATGGATCCTCGGGTTATAACAGCTCTAGGAGAATACGAATGAATACGGAAGGAAGTATTTAGGGTGATGTGTATGTCTAAATTGGAGGTGAATGTCTTAGATTTGGTGTGTATGTTCACATGTCATAAAATTTGCACATGAAATGTATAATACGTGGTGTCTGTGTAATATTTTTTTTGTGATAGTGGATATGTTATAGAGTGCTCATGTTATGTTATAGATTTGGTGGAAGTGTTGTGGTATTTTGTGGTATGTCTATTTTTGTGCAATGTTTTAAAAAATAAAGTGTTGTCACGATCATAGTAGTTTTGAATGCATGAACTTAGATATTTTGTGATCTGTGATTAGTTGTTGATAGATGACGGTAAACAAGATATGGAATTGTGATCGTGATTTGTGTGAATAATTATAAAATGCGTGTTTTCTGTGATCCCTTGGTGTTGGGGATCATAAATCTGGTAATACGCTTGGTATAGTGTTCTTAGATAAAGTAGGGTACAACAGGTTTGAAACAAGGGGGGTTTAGTGTGATGTGTAACAACCACCAAGGTAACACAATGGAGTGTGACGTCACTGAGGGAGCTTGTTCGGTCCTGTGAGGTGAGAACGTGTGTTGGGGTAGTGAGTGAGTGCGCAAATATTGTCAAATATGGATTTTTTTTTTTGTGTGTGTGTGAAATGTTTATAAAATGATTGATTTCTGTGATATTAGTGATTTTGAGGTAAGTGAACATGGGTGATTGTAGTTGGTGATTGTCTTTATATTATGTGATGTAGGTACAAGATATGTTTTCAGTTAGATGGTGATTCATGTATAAGTGTTTGCGTATTAGGTTTGTGTTCAGCTTTTTTTTTTATGCGCAAATGGGTAGGGAGCTCTTGGTTATAGTGGACTTGAAGTGGGATTTCTATAAAAGGATGTTAGATGGTGATGTTAAACTTAGTTTCTGGTGATTTTGACGGTGATTGGTATATTCATTGGTGATTTGGTATAGATAATCATAGTGATTTTGGGGAGTATTCGGAGGTGTTTGATGGTGTTTTATTTAAGGTGTTCCAAATGATGTGCGAGAGCATTTTGTGAAAGAAGATCATGGTGGTTCAGAGTTTGGTTCAAAGTTATGTCAGTGTGTTTAGATATGGTAATGTTTCATGTCTAATGTATGAGTTAGTTTTATTTTTGGTGCTAATGTTTGTAAAGCATCTGGAGATTGAGGGAGGAGTTGGGGGATGAGATGTAAATTAATGAAATGTGTAAGTGTAGGATAAATTAGAGCTGTCAAATCTTATTGGGAGTAATCCAAATGATATATTGGAGTGCTTCAGTGTTGTTTGGGAAATGTTCAAAAGTTTTTTATGTGAGTACTCAAATCTTTATGGAGAGTGTTCGAATAATATTGGGGTTGATTCTGTGAGTGAGATGAAAAAGGTTGTGGATGAGAGATATTTGAGAAAAGGGGGGTCTCAAATGATGTATGAGAGTGTTTTGAAGGTGTTCAAAGTAAAGTGAGTAGACTTAAGAAATCGTAATGACACGACGGGCTGGAGTTTTGAGACTCTAAACCGCGCGGGTTCAATCCCGGCCCGGGGTATGGTTTTTAAAGTGATTATTAGGATAAGTTAGGTTTAGGTTATTTAGGTTAGGTTAGTTTTAGGTTAGGATAAGTTAGGTTAGGTTAGGATAAGTAGGTTAGTTTTGGTTAGATTTAGGATTAAGAGATAAGTTAGGTTAGGTTCGTTAGTTGAGGTTAGGTTAGGTTAGTTAGGAATAAGTTAGGTTAGGTTAGATAAGTTAGGTTAGGTATAGCTATGATAAAGTTAGGTTAGGTTAGGATAGGTTAGGTTAGGTTAGGACAGGTTCGGATAGGTTTATGTTAGATTAGTTATGTTCGGTAGTTAGGTAATGATAGTAGGTTAAGTTAGCAGTATTCGAGGTGTTTGATGGAGTAAGGTTAGGTTAGGATAGGTTAGGTTAAGGTTAGGATAGAGGTGTTTGATGGAGTTTAGTGTTGGGTTAGGTTAGGTTAGATAGAAGGTGATTGATGGAGTTTAGGTTAGGTTCGGTTTAGGTGAGGTTAGGTTAGGTTAGGAATTAGGTTAGTTAGGTTAGGTTGGGTTAGGATAGACAGTTGGTCTGGAAAGAGATGATAGTTCTACCTTGGATGTTACCCGCATTTCATGGCGTCTGTCTGTCCTGAGTTGGCGCAGAGTTTATGTTCTACCTGGGTGTGAACCGCATTACCCAGTGGTGATGGGGATAGGTGGTGACCCACAATGAGCTCTCAGAGCGAGGAAAGTGGTTTCTATTCGGAAATCGAGTAAATATATCTACCATTGAGTGTGTTTACCAACAAGAAAATAATGTTCGATTTTTTACATAAAGTTTTCAAAACTATTGGAAATATCCGAAATGAGTCGGTTGGGAAATAATTCTGGAGACTCTAATATATTTTGAAGTGTTCCAATATATTTTAGGTTAGGTTGGGGGGGGGGGGGGGAATAGGTTCGGCTAGTTAGGTTTGGTTAGGTAAGATAGGTTAGGTTAGTTATGGTATGGTTAGGCAAGGTAGATTAGGATAAGTTAGGTTAGGTTAAGGTTAGGCTAGGTTTAGTTTAGGTTAGGTAAGGTCCCCAGATTAGGTTAGGTTAGATAGGTTAGGTTAGTTAGGATAAGTTAGGTTAGGGTAGGTTAATTAGGTTAGGTTAGGTTAAGTTATGTTAGGCAATGTTAGGTTAGGTTAGGTTAAGTTAGGTTTAGTTTAGGTTAGGCAGGATAGGTTATGTTAGGAGTGACTGTGGAGGTAGGTTTAGTGTAGGTTTAGGTTAGGTTAGGTAAGGTTAGGTAAAGGTTAAGGTTAGTTTCGGTTAAGTTAAGTAAAGGATAGGTAAAGGATAGGGTTAGGTTAATTTAGGTTAGGCTAGGTTAGGAAAGTTTAGCAGGTTAGGATAAGTTAGCCTAGGTAGGGTGTGTGTGTGTGTGTGTGTGTGTGTGTGTGTGTGTGTGTGTGTGTTCTGTGTGTATGTGTGGGATGTGGATGTGGGTGTTGTGGGATTGTGGGTGTTGTTGTCGAACTAGAATACCGAAAAATACGTTATAAGTGGGGTTGTGATGTGACTGTTTTCTGATGAAATTCGTTAAAACGAGAAAAAAATGGGAGGTGTGGTGTTGGACTTTCTGATGAAATTAGATAAAACGAGAAAAAAATTGTGGGTTGTGGGTGTTGTGGATGTGGGTGTTTGATCTTAGTTTTATGGTATTTTGGTGTGTTTTTGAGTGTATTCAGTGGTTGTTTTTATGTATTCAGTGGTTGTATTTGGGTACTCAATGGTGTTTTTGGAAGTTACAGTGTTGTTTGAAATGGATCAAAGGTGTTCAAAGGTGTTTTGAGTGTGTATCAAATTAGTTTTTTTTGAAGGTGATCATGGGTGTTTCAAGGGTGTTTTGAAGGAGTTCAAAAGGTGTTTTGGAGGTATTCAAATGTGATTGAGTGTGTTCAAATGATTATGAGAAGTGTTTTGAAGGTGTTCAAGAGGAGGTGTTTGTGGAAGTGTCATTCAGGGATGTTTTGATGAATTCAAACGTGTTTTAGTAGTAATCAGTGGTGTAATTGGGAGTACTCTCAAATTGTGTTTTTTGAATGTTTCAGTGATGATTGGAAATGTTTCAAAGTGTTTTGAAGGTTTCAAAGTGTTTTGAAGGTGTTCAAAGGGTGTTTGAAGGTGATATGAAGGTGTTTTGATTGAATTCCGACGTGTCTTAAGGTAGTAATCAGTGGTGTAATTGGGAGTAACTTCTCAGAAAAAATTGTGTTTTTGAAGTGTTTCAGTGTTGATTGGAAATTTCATAGGTGTTTCAAAGGTGATTTGAGTGTGTTCAAGTTGTTTTTTGAAGGTGATCAAGGGTGTTTGAAGGTGTTCAAGGGTGTTTTGAAGGTGTACAAATGATTATGAGAGTACTTATAAAGGTGTTCAAATGATGTGCAAGAGTACTTAAGAAGGATCTGGGAGTAATTCAGAGGTGATTTGTGGGGTGTTCGAATGATGTTTTTTGGAGTATTTCAGTGTTGTTTGGAAATGTATAAAGGTATTTTTTTTTTTTTTTTGTGAGTATTCAAATGATTTATGAGTGTTATGAAGATGTTCAAAGTAAAAGTGCGTATTAACTTCGTAATATGTAAAATTGGAGTAGTGAAATTTAACGAAAGTGGAATGTAAGCTAAGTGGTGACTTTTTCTGATTTACGTGGTCCCCATATTAACTTTAATGAATTAAAAGGGTAAAAACGAGAAAAAAAATAGTGGGTTGTGGGTGTTGTGGGGTGTGGGTGAAGTGGGTTGTGGGTGTTGTGGGATGTGGGTGTTGTGGGTGTTGTTGTCGAACTAGGATAACCGAAAAAAGATGTATAAGTGGGTTGTTGTTGGGACTTTTTCCTGATGAAATTAGCTAAAACGAGAAAAAATTGTGTTGTGGATGTTGTTGTTGTGACTTTCTGATGTACTGTGTTGTTTCACCCTTAATAAAATTTAATGAACTAAAAGGGCTTAAAAACCGAGAAAAATTGGGTGGTTGTGGGGTGTGTGTGTGTCGTGTGTGCTAGGTGTCATAAGTTTTTTTTTTTTTTTTTTGTGAAAATCTTGGTTACAGTGGATGACATTAGTTAAAACGATAAAATTAGTGGTAATTGATGAGGGTAAGTGTAGTCGAAAAAGAGTACGAAAAGAGATGATATAAGTGGGTTTTTGTGATGAAAATAGTTTAAAAACGATATTCAAAGGTGTTTTGAGGTGTTCAAGGGTGTTTATGTGAGTATTCAAATGATTATGAGAGGTGTTTTATGTGGGGTTTTCAAAGTAAAGTGTTTGAGTTAGTTTTTTGTGACTTTTTTTCTGAGTATTGGTCCCCTTAATAACTTTAAAGTGTACTAAAAGGGGTTAAAACGAGAAAAATGGGGTTATGAGTGAAAAATTGTGGGTGTTGGGTTGGAGTGTGAGGGTTTGGGAGGTAACTTCGTGGGTAGTGACCTGAATGAAATAGTTAAAAAAATGTCTAACTTGTGTTGTAAAGAATTGTGGGTATTAACGAAAAAATGTGCCTTTCAGATGTACAGTGTCCCCATAATAACCTGATGAATGAACTAAAAGGATCGACAAGATTCACCGTGTCGCGTGACAGTTCACTGCTTATGTCCCCTTATTAATTAAAAGGGTATACAAGATTTCAACCTGTGTGCTGGGTCAACACACGTGACGTCACTGACCGCCGAGTAAACACCCTTCTTTAGACCTGTAGTAAGCATGCCCCCCCATAGGAGAGTCTATTTGAATGCCTTATACCCAGAGGGGGATTACCAAAAACTTAGATACCGAGAAATATTCGAAAACCCATAGGGGGGAATCCAAAAAACTTGTCCAAGGAGTGGAGAATTTCGAAAAACCCCATAGGGGATCCAAAAAACTTGATCCGAGTAGCTGGGTCAGGTATTGTCGAGAAAATTTGATCGCAGGAGATGAGAATTTCGAAACCCCATAGGGGGGATCCAAAAAACCGATCCGAGGAGAGGAGTCAGGTATTGTCGAGAAATTTTTGGGGTTGGGGGGTGATATGGAGGGATCCGAGGAGATGGATCTGGTATTGTCGAGAAATTTTTGGGGTTGGGGGGTGAAAGTAGAGGGGGATCCCGAGTAAGTGGGAGACTTGATATTTGAGAAATTGTTTGGGGATGGGGGGTGAAAGGAGGGTACCCAAAAAAAACCTTGATCCAAGGATAATGGAGAATTTCGAAAACCCATAGGGGGAATCCAAAAAACTGATCCGATGAGATGGAGTCATGGTATTGGGTCGAGAAATTTTTTTTGGTTGGGGGGAGAAAGTGGGGAGGGGGATCCGAGGAGATTGGAGACTTTCGAAACCCCCATAGGGGGAATCCAAAAACTAGGTAATACGAGAAATTTTGGGATGGGGTGAAAGTGTGAGGGGGAACCTCAAAAATTTTGATCTGAGGAATGGAGAGCACAAGAAAATGAAATACAAAAAAATCGAAAAAAATCGGAAAAAATTCGAGGCGCGGTGCGATCCGGATGACGGCCTGCAGAAGGCGCAGCAGAAGGCGCGGGCGGGGGTCGCCGAAGAGGCGCGGGGCGGGGGGCGCGCGGGCGGGGCGGGGCGCGCGGGCGGCGCGCGGGCGGGGTCGCGAAGGCTCGGGCGGCGCGCGGGCGGCGGCGCGGCGCGACGGCGGGTCGCGAAGGGGGGGGTGGGTCGCGAAAGGGGGGGTCGCGGAAGGGGGGTAATTTGTTGGGGGGGGTCAAGGGTGAGGTAGTCTTGAGGGCGGGTATGGTCAAAACCGGGAAAGTAACACCTGGTGTGAAAAGGTGCCCCTCCAGCTGTGGCCAAAGACCGGAAGGGACCCCCTGTAAAGGGCCCTAAACCAAAAAGGGCCCCCCAGGGGAAGGCCCAAACCCGGAAAGGGGACGCCCCAAAAAAAACTGACTCATATATTAAATATTTTAATACCTTACCTAGAAGCGGGAGTGGAACCAAGCTACCCCTTTTCCGTCAGACTAGGGGGCATTGGTGCCCGAAGTCACCCAAGATTCGTTATTGCTTTTCTGTCCTGTTTTTTGTCCAAGAGCTTTAGCACGATTCCCCCTGAAAACTTGGGGACAAGTAGGTCCAGGATAAAAAATTCATTGAGGGGAGAAATTTTCTGGGAAAATTTAAAAGGGGCTCTGGACAGACCTGCCCCCCCCAAAAATACAAACAATCGCACTGGATGGGGCCAAGGGAAAATATTTCCTCAACAATGCTTTAGAGGGTCAGGGGAAAGGATAAGAGCCCCCCTCCTGGCAGTGAGGCCCCCCCCCCCATGCTGGGGGGGCTTTTGTTTGGGTGTTCCCAACTCCAGCCTTGGCACACGTCTCACCCCCCCAAAACCCTCCGCTCGGTGTTGCCCTTCGACTTGCCCCCCCTATCTCGCCAACAGGTGTTTGTGGCAGTGAAGCGCAGCCCTTCGGGTACTATGGTCTTGTGTGCCGTAAATCCGAGGGAAAGATTTCAAGACATGAGGGGTTTAATAACTTACAAGGGAGCCCCACAACAGCTGGATGCCCACATAAGGGGCCCCCCCGCAACTATCAGATTTGATGGCACCAGAAGCGCCAGTGGTACACCCTTCAAACCGGGGATGGGGAAAAAGGGGGGTGGGAATACTGGCTCTGCCCTTGGCTGATACTTCCCAATACACCAGGGGGGAAGGGGGGGGCAGCTGCCCGCTTCAGGGGTCCCCAAAAACTAGAAATATGGAGAACTTGCCCTCATTATATTTTTTCCCATAGGGTCAAAACCCCTTTTTGGG
>NW_026469553.1:0-11576 GCF_026875155.1 Cherax quadricarinatus
TTTTGAAATGTCCTACGGGAGAAGGGGGTTCTAGCCCATTGCCCCCGGGATTCAAGTCGCCTCATACACAGCATGGCTTACGGGGGAAAGTTTCTTTTCCACTTCCCCATGGACAATAGAAAATAAAGGGGAACAAAGCTATTTAGAAAAAGGAAAAAACCCTAGATGTATGTTATATATATGATGTGCGTGTCTGTGAATGTGACCAAATTTTAAGTGGGAGAGCAAATATCCCTTTTAACTACGTGTTTTAGACAAAAAAAGAAACCCAACCCACCATCAGAAAAACTTTTACGGGTTTTCTTTTTCCACGTCTTTGGGCCCAGGACGGTAGAAACTTCCCTGGGGGGTTTTGCGCTACCAACCTCTACCTAACCACCCTTAACCTAGCAAAGTTACCCCACCATTAGCGGGGAAACCCACCCCAGGCGGTAATACTAAGTGTCCACTCTAAAAAAATTGGGGGGTCTTAGAACTCAAGTTGCTCCTATGTCTGCATCAAAAGTCGGGAAACACACTGAACAATGGTATGGGGAAGAACTATGGTTCCAGGCAAAATTCAGAGATTTTTTTTATAATCATGACGGGAATTTATAATGGAGGAAAGAAGGGAAAATTGTGAGCATGTCCACATTTTAAAAGGAAGTTGCTGCACCACTCTTACAACTTAAAGAAAATTTTCACCAACTGCTAAATACCCTTAACTCTACCAGGGGTAAGTTAAGAACTTTGCCACGTTTACCTTAATTGCAAGGTGGGGTGCAAAGAGTACATTACATTTATTTGGCATATGTACACATTCCCCTATAGGCTGCCTCCCAACCACGAACAGGTGCTAAGGGGTTTAAGATCTTTAGGGCCCCCTCGTTAAAACATACCTTGGTTCATTACCAAACACAGACCCTTAAGTGCGAGACGTGGGTATCACTTTGGTCAAAATTTTCCAACTCACCTCTAGCTGGTTGAAGCATGGTGCTCTCTCTCTCAGGGTTCTGTCTTTTCCTTTATCACTGTGTAATACACTTATGTCCAACTCCTGTATAGAGTGTACATTTTTTTTTTTTTGTTTAACAAGTCGGCTATCTCCCACTGAGGCGGGGAGTGAAAAATATAAACATTGGGTGAAGGAAAATATAATTTTAAAAAATTACTACTGTGTTTATTTCGTGTTGGTTGTTTTCTGGCAAAAAGAGAAAACAAGAGTGTCATCCATTAATGGTCAGGGTTGTTTTGGAAAGGATCAGAGGTGGTCTATCCTGAGATGATGAGCAATCTGAAAATCACGCACTGTAGGGGGAGAAGCTGGACACAACGGTCAGAGATGCAGGGAGGACGGACATACAAAAGGAAATAAAAGTGAAAATAAAAGAGGAAATAAAGACCTAATAAAAGCATAATAAAAGAGGAAATAAAGACATAATAAAAGCAAAAATAGAGTAAAAATAAAAGAGGAAATAAAAACCTAATAACAGCAAAAATAAAAGAGGAAAATAAGAGGAAATAAAGACCTAATAAAAGCAAAAATAAAAGAAAATAAAAGTCAGGCCAAGCCTCTGTTAATCTGGAGCGTGGGACAAAATGTCACCCGCAAAGATACATGGGCATAAAAGGTCTGAAGAATGATCTGGTAACAAGGCGGGATCATCAGGAGGAGGTACATGGACTTGGGATTCCATGGTTAACTCTCTCTTTTTCTTTTGTTTTTAGGAAAAAAAGAAAAAATGAAGAAAAAAAAAGGTAAAAAGAAAAAAATGGGAGGAAAAGTGTGGAGGACCAGCTCGCAGGCAAAATGGACTGCAAGTCTTCCCTTCCATGGCAAAAGGACAACCTCAGCGCAGTCACAAGTGCAGATGCGACTGGAACCTGTGCCATACCCTACCCTTCAAACCAGTAAACCAACAATCAGGATAGCAACCTCACATCTACCGGGCCACCTCGGTGGACAAAAGGGAGGGCAGTTGAAAATCCACCACAAAGCCTACCTCCTTCAGCCACCACCTCCTGGAATCCAAAAGGCAACCTCCAGAGATACACCCTTCACTTGACGGGGCCCCGAAGACCCCCTCTCCCTTCAGTAACCGGAAAGAGATCGGGACTCTAGATGATCCAGATTCCACGGCAAACTACACTACCACCAAGGACCTAAAAGAAAGGAGATGGACCCCAGAACCCCTTCTCAGGTCTAGGAACTAACAGAGCCAAAGGGGAACAACCTCAAAGGCAAAAACAGGAATGGGAAAGTGGAGAGGAGGAGGAAAGGGTAAAGGGTGACAAGGAGGATGGGATAGAAAAGGGGGGTTTGGGGGGGTATTAAGGCTGTCTGAGGAAGAAGACCCAAAGGTCTAATTCCTCAGACCAATAGCCACTCCACCATCCCAAAAGAGCCCCCCCTTGAAGAGGTAAAAAAAATAAAACATTTTTCTTTTTTTATTAATACATAAAAAATTATGAGCAGTATTTATATCCAAGAATTTTGAAAACATACTTCATTGTGTAAAATTATAGCTGCTGCTTTCACCCTCTGGGCAATTTACAGCTATTTTTTTTATATGGCTACAGAACTTATTGTCTTATGTTCCAGCTGCTTTAAAATTTAAACTTTGTGAAAAAACAAATGCAAGAAAAACAATGGCTTTCTTAGAAACAAAAATACCTTGAGATAAAACCTTAAGGACTGATAAAAAATACACTCCTTAGAAGAATAATAAAAAGTAAGAGCCTATGTTGTTGCTACAATGTAAGAAGCCATGGAAGACTCATCTACAGAGCCCCCCTTCCCTCATTCATGCTACTCATAAACTATAGTCATTTCGTTCGAGACTCGTTAAATTTAATGAAATGAGAGAGCACCCTCCCCTTCAATCATGCTACTGATACAACTATCTTCATTCAAGTGTCCTTAAATTCAATGATACAAAAAGCACCTCCCCTTCAGTCATGCTACCAATACAACTATTTAGTATATTGATTTGAGACGCCTTAAATTCAATGATACGAGAGATAATAATTCCTTAAATTTACACCTAGGATAATGTATAATATCCTTATTCAGCCATGGGCACAAACTTTCATAATACATCTAAAATCCCACAGAGCTTAGCAAATAGGTCTAGCACTTATATGAATAAATGTGTGTTTGAGATAGAGTGAAATTTCAAACAAAACCCTACCAGCTCATTTTTTATTATTTAATACAGCATATATCAGATCAGTGTTTTTTTCTTCAATTATGCACCTGACAAGTTATTACAGAAATAACATGTCAGTTTTCATAATCGCCACTGTAACATTTATTTTTCAGCAATGCCCTTCAGGTGGGGTTTTTATTAGTTGGAAGAAAAATTTTGGTAATAGGAGCATAAAAGCGCTCACCATCAACCTTTGAGAAGCCAGCCTTTTTAATGGCAAAGAGCATATCACGATTTAAGCAGCAACCATCAAACAGAAACGGCCAAATGCCACTCTCAGTCAAGAAGTTTTGAAAGTTTTTCCTCGTGTAATTATACTTCACAGCGTCAAATTCCCGAAATATGTTCCAAAAAGTAGAATTTGCCCCCTAGAAAAAATACCAGCACAAAATTAGGAAAAAATATATGATAAAAATACAGTAGGTCCCCACTTATACAGGTTAGGTTCCAGGCTACTGCCATAAGCCGGAATGCTGTGTTTTCCAGTTATAAATACATATAAAATGCCATACAACAAGTTTACACTAATATAAACAAGTTTACACTAACATATATTAACAGAACTAGGCATTAAAACAATAAAAAAGTAAAATACATACACAGTACAATCATTACTTACCTTAAAATAGGTGTAGTCTTAATGTAGGGTGAGAGGTGAGTATTTATTGTAAAAGTCGGTGGGGACAGCCCCTACAAGAATATGGAGATGCCAAGAATTGAAAAACAAACACTCTGCCAGACTTGTATTCATACCTTTTCTATTTTTGGTTCAAACAAGTACATTTGCATGAGTTGGTGAAGCATTTACCCCACAATACAAACACATTGTGTACAAGGTGTCTTCACATTAGTGCAGTAGAATGAATAAATAAATAACTATGAGTGGTTGGACTCGAGAAAACTTGATTCTTGCCATCACTTCCAACAAGCCGCCCAGCTACCCACATCTCTATTTTTTCAAATTTATTCTACTAGGGGTCATGTATCATGTTTATATGATAGGGCAGCATTTTTCTTGTATAATTTTGAAAAATATAGACGGATTAATAAAAATTTTTTTGTTATACTCCATAGCAATTACTAATAATTATGGCATCTTCAAGAACTAGTAAGACACTTATGATTTTAATGTATATCTGCATGCCAGAACAGTGTGCAAGTTTATTTAGCTACAGGTACACACAAGTGTTTATACTGAACATATAAGTGAACATATTAGATAATGGTGGGGATGTTTTCACTGCATTTATGGATTTAAAAAAGGGCATATGATAGGGTGGATAAGAAAGCTATGTGCAGAAGTTGCAAGTGATATGTAAGTTACTAAATTGCTGTAAAAAAATTTTTATGAGGATAGTGAGGTTCAGGTTGGGGTGTGCAGGAGAGAGGGAGATTACTTTCAAGTAAAAGTAGACCTTAACAGGGGTGTGTAAGGTCACCAGATTGTTTAACATATTTATAGATGGAGTTTTTAAAAGAAGTAAATGGTAGGGTGTTGGGGAGAGGGTGGGATTAAATTATAGAGAATCAAATACAAAAGGGGGTAGTCAGTTAATTTTTGCTGATGATACTGTGCTTTTGGGAGATTCTAAAGAGAAGTTGCAAAAGTTAGTGACAAGTTTGGGAGGGGATGTAAGAAAAAATTGGGAAAATGAACCAGATAAGGAAAAAGGTGATTTTGGTATTAAATGAGTTAGTAAAGAAAATTGATATCACATTTGGGGGGAGGGAGTATGGAAGAAAGAATGTGTTCAATATTTGGGGGATAGTTGTCAGCAAATGTGTTTATGAAGAAGGACGAGGTTAACCATAGATTGACGAAGGAAAGATGATGTGTGGTGCACGAAGTGTCCCGTGGAGACAAAAAAATTATCCATGGAGGCAAAGAAGGAATGTACAAGAGTATACATGTTGTGAAGGGGGGGTTTGGGATATTGGCTGTTTGGAGTGACATCTAAACTGTCATATCGGGCATCTCTGCAAAGCAGGATTATTTTTGAATGATGGGAAAGGATGAATGGTGGTGAAAGTGTTTCTTTTTGGGTCACCCTGCCTCAGTGGGAGATAGCCGGCATGTTCAAAAAAGCGGGAGAAAAAAACTGTGCAGGAATTCCAGGAGTACATAAAGGCTCAAGGATTGCAACCCCAACAAGTGTTTGTGACGAACAGGCCTGTTTTTGGGAAAAAAATGCCAAACAGACCTACATTACCAGGAGGAAAAAGCACTCCTAGGGCACAAGCCTATGAAGGACAGGGTTACTTCAATGTTGTGTAGTAATGCTAGTGGGGTTGCAAAAGTGGAAGCCTCTTACTCGGTATCACTCTGAAACTCCAGTGTGTTCAGGAAAAACAATGTTGTCATGGCTAATTGTGTGTGATGTGGAGGGCAAACAGTAAGGCATGGGTCACTAGGGACATTTTCTATGACTGTGAAAAATTACCTCCTGAAAAATAAATTGGACCTTAAGTGGTTCCTGGTATTAGAAATGCTCCTGCTCATCCTTCAGACTTGCCAGAGCAAATTTCGGGGGACTTGAGTTTTATCAAAGTGAAATTCTTGCCTCCCAATACCAATCCTCTACTCCAGCGCATGGACCAGCAGGTCATTTCAAATTTCAAAAAACTGTACACCAATGTTTCAAAAGTGCTTTGAAGTGACCTCAGACACTTGACTGACCCTAACAGAGTTTTGGAAAGATTCCTTAAGTATCCTCAATTGCATAAGCCTTATAGGTAAGGCTTGGGAGGGAGTGGCTAACAAGACCCTGAACTCTGCTTGGAGGAAACTGTGGCCAAAATTTGTAGAAGAGAGATTTTGAAGGGTTTGGGGCTAACCCTCAGGAGCCTATGCCAGATGTGGAATCTATTGTGGCATTGGGGAAGTCCTTGGGGTTGGAGGTTAGTGGGGAGGATGTGGAAGAGTTTGTGGAGGACGACGATGAAGAACTAACCACTGATGAGCTGCAAGAGCATCTGCAACAGCAAGAGCCACAACGGAAAAATTGTTCAAAGGAGGGGGGAGGGGAATTTGAGGAAGTTCCTTCTTCAATTAAGGAAATGTGTACAATGTGGTCAAAGGTGCAAACCTTTATGGAGGAAAATCACCCTGACACAGCTATTGCAAGCCGGCGGTTACTTTTTCAATGACAATGTTGTGAACCACTTTAGGAAAATCTTAAGGAACACAAGGTACAAGCTCTATTGGGCGATTTTTGGGCAACAAGTCCAGTGACTCTCAAGTTTTTCCCATGGCATTGAAGAAAGGGAAGTTTAAACCCCCGAAAAGGAAATTGCACATAAAGGGCCTTATGGGAAGGGATCCCCTTCCGAAAATAAACACTTCCATCTCCCTCCTCCCAACTCATTTACACAAACGCCACATCTTCAATAAACGAAGGTCATTTAAATTTTTCATTATACAGTCTATATTGTGCTGATCCTCCTTTTTGTGTGTAGGAAAATGTAATTTCAGTGTTAAAATTTTTTTCAGCTTTGGGTGTCGAACAATTAATGGATTCCATTATTTATGGAAAATTAATTCGACTTAAGATAATTTTGTCTAACGTGAGGCCTCTTTGGACGGATTAATTCATAGTGGGGTTTCACCGTACTCGAAACTTGAAATGTTTAAAAATGGGGTAGAACCCTCATCTAGTCACACACTATTTTTTTTTAACATGGTCATCTCCCCTGGACAAAGCAAATCCCACTCCTCTTAAAAAAAAAAAAAAAAATTTACATCCCAAATGTCAAGTGTGCAAAAAAGAGTATAAATTGAGGGCATCACAAAGTCTGATAACCATAATTAGAAAGCTCAGAAGTCCAAAAAAGTACAGTGGACCCCCGCCTTTCAAAAGCATCGCATTTTGTTTAATCCTCCATACAAAGCATTTGAATGCAAAAATTTTGCCCTCGCCTTACGTGATTCTCCAGGAAGCGTCCCATATGTGGCCTCACTGCCTCGTGGGTGCCAGTGTTTAAAAAGCCCCGCCAGTGCGGTCCGCATCCACGCAATACATTCAGTACATTTCACCTTTTTCCAGTGTTTTTTGTGCTTGTAACTGCAAAATAAGTTACCATGGACCCCAAGAATTTCTAGTGCCAACCCTGTGGTAAAAAGGGAGAAAATTAGTATGGAAATTTAAAAAAGATTTTGAAGGTTTGGGGCAAAACCCCGATGAAGCCTAGCCAGTGTGGAATCCATTGTGCCTACTTCAAAGATTAAGGAAATGTTTTGCAAAGTGGGTTGAAGTGCAAACCTTTATGGATGAAAAATCACCCTAACACAGCTATTGCAAGCCGTGCTGGGGACTATTACAATGAAATTTTGTGCCCATTTTAGGCAAATCTTAAAGGAATGGGAGGTACAGAGCTCTATGGACCCGATTTGTTATGTGGGAAAGAGGTCCAGTGACTCCAACTGTCCTAGTGGCATTAAAGAAGAAGGGAAGTAGCCCCGGAAAAGGATTGTCTTAAAGTCCTACTGGAAGGGAATTCCCTTCTAAAACAGTAACTCACACACTTTTTCCTCCATCCCATCAACCTCACCAGATCTTCAATAAAGGTAAGTGTCATGATTTAATCTTAGTAGAGTAGTAACTGTGCATGTCTTTTTCAGTTTGTGTGTATTAAAATATATTTCATGGGTAAAGTTTTCTTTTTCCATACTTGGGGTGTCTTGCACGGATTAATTGATTTCCATTATTCTCATGGGGAAAATTAATTAGCTAACGATAATTAGCTTATGATGAGCTCACAGGAACGGATTAATATCTAGGCGGGGGGCCACTGTACATCCAGGATCGTGCTGAGCTATGTGGGGAAAAAAATCTTAGAGCAGGTTTCCTTTTCTCTGTAAGAACAAAGACCAAGAGTAGACATGATTATGTCATAAAAATACCCCAAACATAGAAAAAATGGAGACATAAACATGATATAAAGAAAAGGAACAAACTGAACATGAGAGTAAAGCGGGTACAGCACACTTTACTGTGTCCTGCCCTTCACCATTATACCTTGTTGACACTTAACTTGATATATATAAAAAAAAAAACATATTTTCACCAAAAAGATTCCTCTCACATCCCCTTTCTCTTGGAAAAATGGAATAAATATGATCTGTCAATCCTTTTGGCCTCATTCCTTCTTTCAAAAACAATTTAATAATGCACCAGGGTAGGTAGACAGAACCAACAAATAGTGGCCGTTACAATTATGGCAAATGCACCCACTATTTCAGCACTTTCCTACCACTTTCATCCCTTCATAAACCCTAACCACTTCTACTACTTTTTTTTTTGCCTTTAATATCTTTGTACTTCATCTCACTTTCAGCTTTCCCTTTTTTCTAGGATTTAATTCCTCATCGTCCAAAATATAAAATTTTTGCTCCATTCATCACCAATATTAAACTATCATGGGTATCAACAATAATATCAACCCATAAAATATTTGTTAGGATCTCACTATTTTCACCCAACAGAAAACTATTCTTTGGGTTTCCCCACTTGTTTACCAAATTTCCCACAATGTTTTATTCACGGAAATTGCCTCATTCATTCTTTATTTTATTTTTTTGCAAAACAAATATTCATGATTATACAAACAAATTTTTCCATTACAATTTTCTCTCCTTATCAAAATATTAATTTATCACTACACTCCACCTGCTCTCCTACTACCACAAACTTCTTCTTTCCACTGATATCAAATTCTTAAAATCTACACCAGCCTTTCTATATCAAATTAAGCAGTTAAAGTGACATACAGGCCCCCACCGGGGTTCACTTTACAGCATTCCATTATTGGGCATTTTAACCCTTCAGGTCCCCAGCCCTCTCCCAGATTGTTCTCAGGGTCCCCAAATTCAAAAAAAAAAAAAATTTTTCTATGAAAAGATAGGAAACTTTCCTGATCATAATGACACCAAAAGAATGAAATTTGATGGAAAACTTACGAATTATGCTCTTGCGAAGTTAGCGGTCTCGACGTTGTTTACGCATCTGCGATTTTGTCCACTTTGAGCCCTATTTTCGGCCAATTCCAGTGTACTAGTCGACAAAAATCATAACTATTTCACTAGAACTCCATTTTTTCTATTGAATGAGTACAAGAAACCACCCATTTACCAATTTCAACTATCCAATACAGTGGTCAGAATTCAGCAATTTTGCCAATTTCACACAAATTTCAAAAGATGCCAATTTCTAAATAGGGTCCACAATGAACAAGACATTCCTGGCACTAAAATAACATTTCCTCTGTTCATTAGTCACGTCCCCACGCCCCTCTTACATTCTTTTGCTTTCCACTTCGAATTTTTATTCTCACAAAAAATAGAAGATTTACTGTTATGCATTAGTGTAGAAATGGTATAAATAATATCAGCGCATTTGTGAAAGAATATTAGACTCACCAGTTGGCGTGTATTGGATGCTTAGCATGATTTGTTTACTTTTGAACTTTAGTAAAAATCAAACATTTCTGCTGCTTTGAGCTCAATTTAAAGGTACTTTTCATTGTAAAACCAGTCAAAATTATCTCAATTTCTGTACTATGTCTTCCATTCTATAAAATGAGACCAGGAAAACTAGAATACAACAATAAATACCATACGAAAATACAGTGCAAAGTCGTTGTTTTAATCCAAAAACACGGTCGAAGTTTTTTTTTCACATTACGCACTGTGTGATGCAGGATTTTTTTTATACTGCGCATACTGACCACAGACCCATTCTTTCATATGTAGGCCTACCAGCTTTCTCTCACTAGATTTCAGGGCACTAGAATTTAGGCGTACTAGTACGTCCGAAACCCTGAAAGGGTTAAATTATGACCACAACTCCCTATAAGTCTCCCCCACCTGACTTTCTAATATGGTCATCGCGCCCCACCTGGTTTGTTTACATTCTCCATGAGCTCCCCATCTCTCCATTATGTCTGAAAACTTTCCAAAATTTCAAGTGTTTTTAACTCTTTCAGGGTCCGTCCCGTAGATCTACGGCTTCACGTTGAGTGTCCAAACCATAGATCTATGCCAAAATTCTAGCGCCATCAAATTTAGCGCGAAAGCGCTCATAGGCCTACATGTGAGAGAACGGGTCTGCATGGTGGGTGTGTGCCATAAACAAAAAATCTAAGCGACCACATAGCATTGTGGGAACGCCGGCTCAGTTACCCTTGTTCACCATGCCTCGTCGCAAGTCAGCTCTCACTCCCCAGAAAATTGGGACTCTCCTCTTCCTATCTGATAGTTCTGACACTGATGGAAGTGGAAATGAAGACGAATTCTATGGCTTTGATCAGTTAGTGACCGAAAGGAATGACCAGGATATCGATAATAGTGCAGAAAACCCTGACGATCCTCAACCTTCTACCTCTGGTGTGGGCACTCGTGACTCACGGTCGGTTGTACCTCAACGCAAGAGAAAACTAATATTTTCGCGTGGCCAGGCCTCTGACTTCAGTAATGATGATGATAGTGACATGGATTGTGATTGACGATCATTCGAGTAGTGATAGTGAGGAATCATATTCACCAGTGAAGCGTCGGTATGTACGCCGCCGCATGCACTCGGGTAGTGTACCCTATGCTGTGCCCAGGGGGTGGAGTACATCCCGGAGTACATCCAGTCGCCCTACACCAGGTTTAGATAGTGATAGTGAGGAAGATGTGGCTACACTTGGCATGGATAGACCACAGGCATCAGTAGATGGTGGTAGTGGTGATGGTAGTGGCACCGCCATGCGTGACTCACCACCCCAGGCTGGGACCCACGCTGCTGACTCCTCAGTTCAAGGACAAAGCGGAGCGTCAGCCATCAGCCCACCACAACCACAACCACCCGCACAACCAGCCTATGATGTCCAGTATCCACCAGCAAACCGTATCTGGGATTGGCAGCAAAATCCCAATTTTTTTCCCAAGCCCCACCACTTTGATGACTCTCAAAGTGGAATTCTACCTACTTGTCTCCTTGGAACCACGGCCAATGAACTGGAATTCTTTGAATTATTCTTTGACCAGCCATTGATGGAAACTATTGTCAGGGAAAGTAATAAGTATTTTCAGTACACCATGGCAAATACGATTATATCACCACAGTCAAGACTACACAGGTGGAAAGAGACGACTGTTGCAGAAATGTATTTGCTTTTTGCAACAATAATGCTTATGCCTGATGCCTATAAGCATAATATAAAATCATACTGGTCCACAGATCGGCTAATTTCTACCCCGGTCTTCAGTGAAATCATCCCAGTGAACAGGTTTATCTTACTGTTACGTATGTTGCACTTCTCTTACAAAACCAGGCCTGACAGAAGTGACAGGTTATACAAGATTAGAAATGTTTTTATGTATCTCAAACAAAAGTTCAGTATATTTTT
>NW_026469554.1:0-12295 GCF_026875155.1 Cherax quadricarinatus
CGGATTTTCCCTGTCGTCGCCGATACCACCCCACCCTCCACGCACCAGGGGGTTTTTAGACAATCGGCGTTTTTCAACCTCACCCTCTACCCCCCTCACTCCCGATTTCGGGGAAATTTAAATTTGTTGTGTAGCACAGCATAGATCGCTGCTCCGTTGAAACATCAAACCGCCTTACTTCCTTCGTTTTATCACGCTTGTAGGGCTTTTGCGCCGCATAGGCATACCCCCACAAACCCCTCACGTTTCCTTTGTCCTGAGTGGGTAACAACTTGCGACGAAAAGCCCCCCCAAAAACCACATACGAGGGAATAGGGTGCTTGAGACATTTTCAGGGAGAAAGACCCCTCCAGCATACCAACTAGATGACCACAGCCACCGCCTAGTTGCCATATGAACCGGCCATACGTGCAAAACATTCCTCAAATCCCCTTTCGTCCGCCTCAAAAGGAACGTTTCGTACCGATCCAGGTTAAAAAGGGAGACCTTAAAGGGCCCGAACAGTGGCACCAGGTTTAACGGTTTGATACATCCTGAAAAGTGGCAACCAATTTTCGTAAGTACTTTTTTGTCTAAATTTTTGACAAAAAGCCTCAAATTTGCCGTTCAAAGAGACACCATAAAGTCTTCATTATTGATACCATATGTATCTCGGAGTATCGCAGTAAGCAGTAAATGTTTTTAAATTGTTAACGAGCCTGTCACAAATTTTTTTTTTTTTATATTTTTATTTAAGGACACAGTAAAAAAAACTACATGTTGTTATACATAAAACTTAAAAAAAAAACTAAACCCCTGAGAAAAAACAAGCCTACTGGGAAATGAAACAGAAGAACCACCCGAGAAATTCCTTAACAAAAAAAGCTACATAACAAAACCTGTTAACTTATCTATTTTGTACAAACTTATAACAAAACATTAAGTATACCCCAAAAACATTCTCTAAAATTATTTGAAATTACCCCCTCAGGAAGGCCCCTTGTTTTTAGGTGAGGGGTTTTGATTTAGGAATTGGATCTGTCCCCATTTTCCCCAAATTTAAGCCAATGCCCCCACACCCCCCCAGGCGCTGTTAATCCCCGGTTTTAGCCTTCCCCTTGATTATAATAAAAATAATAAAATAATAATGTATAGTAAGTTGTTCAACTGCCCCCACCCCAAACATAAGGGGAAAAACCAACAACCCCGGGCATCTTAAAACGGGGCACGGACAAGCACCTAAATCAGTTCCGATCCCGGGCTGGGCCGTATGTTGGTTTGCGTGCACCCGCGAAAAAACACCGGGTTTGATCGGGCTTGATCCACCAGGGGGCCTGGTCTCAGACCGGGCCGCGGGGCGCGACCCCCGGAACTCCTCCAGGTAAACCCGGTCCGGAAAGTATTATGTACATAGATTCTCAAAAAAACTAAAACCTCCTGCAATGTTTCGGGGAAAAAATATAACCCCAAAAACCCAAAAACACATCATATTGAACTTTGCATACTCTAGAATAAAGAAAAAAAAAAAAAAATTTTTAAGATGGTGCCTCCCCCCATCACCCCCCGGTAAAATTTGAACAGGTAAATTACCCTTAACCCGTGTGTATATACGTTCCTCCCCTCATTAACTTCCCAAATGGAAAGGGGAATAGAATAGGGCAATTACAATGCCCACTCTCGTAACAAAATCTAACATTGACAAAGAAAATATACGGGAAAATACATAGCGATGACGCAGGCACCCCCCCGTACTACAGTTGTTAAATGGGATGGGAATCCTAAAAATAGTCCTGGGAAACAAAAAAAAACTCCGCCTCTTTTACAACACAAATAATTTTTCGCTCATTTTTTTTCCAAAAAAAATTTTGTTTGGTCCGCTTTGAAAAAAAACGAAAGGACGCCTTGGCGAACCCACAAAATCAAGAAAATCTTCCCAAAAAAACCCCCACCTCTCCACAGAAGCCGCATTTCAATAACCGAAACCCCCCCCACACACACGACTCCAACAGACATGCACACAGACACACACCACCACACACACCCACATGAACAATCCACACTAAATGCAACACTCAACACACACATAAACACACACCCACACACACTCAAAAAACACACTCAACCCACACACTCAACACACACATCAACACACACACTCAACACACAACACACACACACACACACAAAGGCCTTCACACAGAAGGCCTTACACTTTTACTCCATACACACTGGAGCATCCACCACCTTTTCCCTCCCTTACAACAATCATCCCAAGTACTCATCACTCCCCTCCGAACCCAACCCCTTGTCCCTTTCCCCCCCGGCACCAACTGAAAAGTATCGTCCCACAGTCACCCCCCAAACTCTCCGAAAAAAGCAACCCACTGACCCCCTATAAGCTCCTATTCCTACCCACCACCTATAAAAACTCGCCCCCAAGGGCCTTGATCCTGACTTTACCCCCCACCTCCCTTTTTCCCCCCAAGAAACATACAAAAAATCAACCATTATATACCTTAACGCCCTCGCTACCCATGAGACACTCCTCCCACTCTAAAAGTAAAGCCCTAAGGGACCCCCCCCTTCCCCCTTCCAAAAACCCAAAAAACACCCCTCAACCAACCCTTACATTTTCCAAAAAAGGACAAAAGACACCACAGGAAAGCATTTTCCACGTCACCACAATGCCACAAAAAAGCATCACTCACTATCCCTCTGCCCAACACCTGTTTTGATCCAATGCCCCCATGGGAATTGTTACCACTTCTCCACCTTGGGCATTTTTAGCTTCGTTTTCCCCCCCATTTTACCCCCCCAATTATATGGGGGGAAGACAGCCACCCCTTGCATGTCTCCCGATGAACTCTACTCCCACCAGCCTCCCTTTTCGCAAATAAAGCACATCTCCACTTTTAACATATACCTAACATATCCTCAACACCTCCAGGTCCCTCCCACCCCACCAACAACGTAAGTCCCGACACCCCCCCCACACGCCGCCCCCAACCCCCCGCATGAGGTATCTACCTTGACGTAATTGCCCCACCCGGGGCCCCAACCCAACAAACCCAATCCTCCCGACACCCCCGTCATTACTACATCACGCCCCCAACCAGGGCCCTCCCAACCCTATTTTACCAAATGCCTCCCTTATGTTGTTACATCAAATTTCTAAAGGGGATATACTGCGCCACTCCCCAAACCTTACTGATCCCAACGAATTCCCAAAATCACGCCCTTTGGGTGCAACTAACATCTCTGGCCCGAAGGCCACAAGCCTACCCACTCCCCTGTCCCAAACCCCTCTAAATTTAATCTTTCACTTTCCCCCCCTGTTCTGTGTACCAAATCCCAAAATCTTAACCATTCTACACATTCCACCAAACCCCTGACCCAATCCCCACCTCCCCAGGTCCCACCCTAACAACATCGATTCTTTTTTTTCCCCTCATTCCTGTTATGGCCCCAAAACCCCTTTCGATGCCTACCCCCCCTTAAAAAAATCCTCCCTTCCACAAAAAAGATCGTCATATCATCAAAACCAACAACCCCCCCCGTCATTCCCCTCAACCCCCTCCCCCACAACTCTCTCTACAAGCCATAAAATGGGTTCTGAACGCAACAAAAAAATACTGTGAAAGTGGGAAAACCCGCCGAAAACCCCCCTCCCATACAAACCCCAGAACCCAACTACCATCACCGCAAGCTATCGCCCCCGCATACAATGCATCCACCCACCCTACCACCCTGGCACCAAAACCCAAATCACCAAACTCTCACGCAAAAACACCCTGTCCACACAATCATACGCTTTCTCCCAATAAACCCCAGAACCCCCCCTCCACACCCCTCTAAGAAATCCCTTAGCGCCCGGGTCCACCCCACTATCCTCCCTGGAACCCCAAACGCCTCGTTAAAAGCGCTCCGAGGCTCCCTTCATTCTTTTCCCCTAAATCTTTGCAAAAACCTATAGTCGTGCCATTAAGGAAATTGCCCGGAAAGCACTCAGTCCCCGCCCCCCTTCCTTCTTTGGGTACAAAATCGACTATGCCTGTACGTTGTGACTCCCCATTCTCTTTCCACAGCAATTTTTCAAAAACCCCCAAAAAAACAAGCCTCATGCACCCCCAATAGCCCCATAACGTCAATAGGGAAACCATCAATGCCGGCACCTACCCTATTTATGCTGAAGACCCATCTCCACCCACCTCACTATTTTCCCGCCTCCACCCACCCCTACCTTTTCTCCATGCCCTTTTGAACCCCCCCCCCCGAAAGACGCCTCCTGGCGCCCCGCCTCCCACCCTCTTCCATTTTTCCTGACCATTCCCCTGATAAATGCTCATACTCTCAGGGAATGAGACCTCACCTTTCCGGGTAATCCCCCACTCCCCCAAGTCTCTAAATGCAATAACTGGTCACTTCCCACCTCCCTAAAAAACCCCGCACATACCCATCGGTTTATCCCCCCCCCAAAACATCCCAAACCTGAATGAAAACGATCACGTCAAAACATTTTTATTAGAATCTCCCAATCCTACCCCGAAGCAGTCTATACTTCCCCCTCCCCACCTCCCCCCCGTAACATGCCGCAACTGCCCTCCCAAAAAATTCTGCAAACCATATCTCCACCGCTTCTCATGGCCCTTACTCTAAAAAATTCGCGTTTTCCCCGGGTTCGCTCGCAACTCCCCCATTCTACAAAGCTCCCAAACCCATCCCATCCCCCAAAACCCTTTTCCCCCACCACAAATCCCCCTTTCCCCCCCCCCCCACAGCCCACATTCAATTCAAAAAGCCCGGGTAAATCTGCATGGCCCCTTCCACGACGATCCCCTACACTGCCCTATGGTCCGAAACCCCACAAAAGTCTCACCCTCCCGACCTCCAAAACCCCTTTAGAGTAAATCCTGTCTATCTTGCAGCATACCCCCTTGGGAATGAACTTGCTCCACCAATAACCCCCTCCCCCGGCCCCTACGCCCCACGTCCCCCAAAACATCCCTCAGAACACGTAATACACAACCCCCCCCCCTCGGGTTTAACACCTGGGCCCCAATTACACAATTCCAATCCCCACCAATAATGTGATGGAGGCAATCCCCGCAGATGGTACAAAGTCTTCCCCCAAAAATCCCTTTTACCGGTATTGCTCGACGCGGGAAAAACACTCCTATGAAACAGCCCTTTTATCACCCCATACACCATCTACCTGCACAACCCTCCCCCCTGCCCCCTCCCCAACCCCCGGGCACACAACTGCCAAGCACAACAACGTACAACTTTTACCCCTGCAACATCAACTCACAACCCTCTTTGATTGTGTTCCGCAAGAAAACCACATCCCCTGGAACCCACGTAAAACCAACTAACCCACAGTTTTGATCTCACCTTGAAACCGTTCACATTTAGCGTGACACACCTGAAATTTATAAGAACGGGGCTTCCCCTATGCCTTGGGCTTGCCCACCACCCTTTTACCTGTGTGTTGACCCCCCGCCCACCAGACTTTCCCCTGGGTCCCTCCCCACCTTTTCCCCTTTCACTACAAAACAGGATCCACTAGATCCTTTTTGGGCCAAACAACTCCTCATCTTTTGCCCCCAAACTTTTTTCCCGGCCTCTGCCCCGGCGTGAGAACCCTCCCCAAAACCGGGCCCGAGGGCCTTTTTCTAGAAACCCCTACCCACAACTGTCTTCATCTGACAATTTTCCTGATGGGCCCCACCTCCACCCCTTGCTTAAGCGGTTCCACACAATTTTTTTTACCACAGTGCGACCTCCCTCACATCAGCTCGGCACACTTAAGGGGGGTCCCCGCCCCCTCCAAAAAACCTCTCAAAACGTCCCCATAAATCTTCCGAGGGCCATCTTTCCTTTCCGAGGAGCCCCCGACGGCCGTCTCTCCCCCCAGCCTACCGGGGTGTAACAAGGTACCGACCCCGGGAAACCGATCAACCCCTTCAAAACCCACTCGTCCCTGCTTCCTCCTCTCCCAACTCAGGGATCAACTCAAAGGCCGCGCTCCCTGGCCACGTACCAGGTGCCCTGGAACTGCCCCCTAGGCACTGTGCGCCAATGGGCGTAGGGGCTACATAATCGACATGTCCTTCCTCCGCAAGTGTCAAAGACCCGTGTCCTGGAATCCACTAGCAGAGTAGGATGGTATAGGCCTACCAACGCATTTTGAGGGTATAAGAAACCCTCAGGTGTCCCCCTTGGCCCATCTTTTCCCTACCCCATCGTAGCCGAATGAACTTTACCAAAACGTTGAAGACCTCCTGTTTAAAATACACGCAGTCGCCTCGAAAGGGCGTTTTTTACCCTTTACCCACGATAGTACCCGATACTGCAAGACGAGTCCATGCCGAAAACAGCCCCTTTCCCTCCTGGGACTTCAACAAGTCTGCGTAGACGCCGGGACGATTCAGTTTCAGGAATACTTGGGCATCCCATTTAAGGTACACCATATACTTCTCGTTGGGGGGAAACCCTAGACGTCTCTGATGATAGCGGGTAGAAGTATTTTACGTGTCTCCAGGGGGTGTGCCACGTAAAGCTGTATACAAACAGTGTTGACCCTGACCCATCGATACGCCTTTTGCCTTCCAGTTGCTAAAGGTCACCACCAGAGGGCAGGGAGCTATAGGGGGCGTCCTCTCCCCGGAAGGGCGGAGACGAATGTCCCCTGTCACTAAAAGAAGCAATGGGTTGACTCGCCACATGCACCTTCCGCCATTTTGAGGCCTGAGGAAAACGCGCAGCAATCAACAGAGTCAGGACTACTGCGCAGCCCGTCCGTACGGGCCCAAAAGCGATACGAAAAATAAATTGGAAAAGTTATGGGATGTTCGCCTCTGCATTTAGGCTCCCACGGGGAAATTAAGAAGCTTTTAGACATAAACATAAATAACCCCTAATATGAAAGGGGGTCCGGGAGCGTGAATTATGTTTAGAAAGCCGACAAGTTATAAAAGAGAAACTTGTGCAACATTTGGTTTTCTTTATTTTGGAAATGCTTTGCCGCCAGAGGGCTTTTCGGTTCAAAGAAAAGAAAGGTGGAAAATAAGGAGGATTTGAGGGGAAACAGACTTCAGCCGGAGTCGTTTTTCATCCGTCATCTTTGGATGAACACAAATGTTGCATAAGTGCCTCATATATTACCGTAGTCAGTTTATGTAAGCTGAAGAGGGGGGAAAAAGGGTGTTCTATCAGCCCCCCACCAACAAAGTGGACCAAGTTTTAAAATGTTCAAACAAATCACAATCACTTTCAGGGCACTGGGAGATCCACAGAAAGCCGAAAAATCCGACTGTATCCTGTTTAGTGATACAGGAGTCAAACGGGTATGGAATGGTATGAGGGATAACTGGGCGTCTGGTGAAAGGAATCTGGTGTGTTTTAGCAACAGAAAATTTTAAACCAATGAGTAGTGGCCCAACTGACCACTACAAGGCAACACTCAGTACCAGCACCAGCTATAGCAAAATCCTCAACATAGAGAGACGACCAAACAGTAGGAGGCAGAACAGAGGCAAGGTCCTTCATGGCGAGCAGGAAGAAGGTAGTGCTAAGAACACAGCTTTAAAATACGCCTTCAACCTGGTCAAAGTCAGGGGAGGGGAGGTAAGCGAAGTTATATTTACCCAGATATGGAAGTCTCTCTCTGATAAGAAATCTTTAAGGAAAAGTGGCAAACCGCCTCGAAGGCCTCATGAGCTTGGGCTAAAAATGCCATAACGATATAAGCTGGGAAGATAGACTAAGCAACACAGACCCCAACTTATGCCTAGAACAGATTAACTGTGGCACTCGATGTATGCTTGTTGTATCTTGGAGATTGGTCATCCTGTAATATTTAACTATTGTAAGAGATATGATTATCACTTAATATTATAGCGCGAAAGTCCCCGTTTATAGCTAAAATAGAGACTTTCGGCGTTATGTTATTATCTGCCAATGTATGAAATATACCATGGTATTATCACTATTTTATTATCGATATTGATGATTTTAGCTATGATTATTATTATTATTATTATTGTTAGGTAGGATTTCTTATGCATATAGAACAACAGACATAGCCCCACTCCACAAAGGGGGCAGTAAAGCAACAGCAAAGAACTACAGACCAATAGCACTAACATCCCATATCATAAAAATCTTTGAAAGGGTCCTAAGAAGCAAGATCACCACCCATCTAGAAACCCATCAGTTACACAACCCAGGGCAACATGGGTTTAGAACAGGTCGCTCCTGTCTGTCTCAACTATTCGATCACTACGACAAGGTCCTAAATGCACTAGAAGACAAAAAGAATGCAGATGTAATATATACAGACTTTGCAAAAGCCTTCGACAAGTGTGACCATGGCGTAATAGCGCACAAAATGCGTGCTAAAGGAATAACAGGAAAAGTCGGTCGATGGATCTATAATTTCCTCACTAACAGAACACAGAGAGTAGTTCGTCAACAGAGTAAAGTCCGAGGCAGCTACGGTGAAAAGCTCTGTTCCACAAGGCACAGTACTCGCTCCCATCTTGTTCCTCATCCTCATATCCGACATAGACAAGGAAGTCAGCCCACAGTACCGTGTCTTCCTTTGCAGATGACACCCGAATCTGCATGACAGTGTCTTCCATTGCAGACACTGCAAGGCTCCAGCGGACATCAACCAAATCTTTCAGTGGGCTGCAGAAAACAATATGAAGTTCAACGATGAGAAATTTCATTTACTCAGATATGGTAAACATAAGGAAATTAAATCTTCATCAGAGTACAAACAAATTCTGGCCACAAAATAGAGCGAAACACCAACGTCAAAGACCTGGGAGTGATCATGTCGGAGGATCTCACCTTCAAGGACCATAACATTGTATCAATCGCATCTGCTAGAAAAATAACAGGATGGATAATGAGACCCTTCAAAACTAGGGAGGCCAAGCCCATGATGACACTCTTCAGGTCACTTGTTCTATCTAGGCTGGAATATTGCTGCACACTAACAGCACCTTTCAAGGCAGGTGAAATTGCCGACCTAGAAAATGTACAGAGAACTTTCACGGCACGCATAACGGAGAAAAAACACCTCAATTACTGGGAGCGCTTGAGGTTCCTAAACCTGTATTCCCTGGAACGCAGGAGGAGAGATACATGATTATATACACCTGGAAAATCCTAGAGGGACTAGTACCGAACTTGCACACGAAAATCACTCACTACGAAAGCAAAAGACTTGGCAGACGATGCACCATCCCCCCAATGAAAAGCAGGGGTGTCACTAGCACGTTAAGAGACCATACAATAAGTGTCAGGGGCCCGAGACTGTTGAACTGCCTCCCAGCACACATAAGGGGGATTACCAACAGACCCCTGGCAGTCTTCAAGCTGGCACTGGACAAGCACCTAAAGTCAGTTCCTGATCACCGGGCTGTGGCTCGTACGTTGGTTTGCGTGCAGCCAGCAGTAACAGCCTGGTTGATCAGGCTCTGATCCACCAGGAGGCCTGGTCACAGACCAGGCCGCGGGGGCGTTGACCCCCGGAACTCTCTCCAGGTAAACTCCAGGTACAAAAGTCTCGGAACCATCAGGTAAATTGTTCAATTGTTTGTCCGGCTTACTGACATTTGGGTCACGTGATTCAACCTGATGACGGGTCAACAGACTGGCAGGGAGTCAGTCCGCTCCCTATTCTAGCCTTGACTACTGATCGTACATTGGTTCTCTCTTAGGTGTATACAGTTTGAATGGTTTGAGAATTCAGCTTTAGAGCTGACTCATAGTTTGTTCCTCATTGCTCTGAAGATTGTTTTGATATTTATATTCTTGGTCATTTCAGCAATCCTTAGAAATACGTCTTCCTCAGACAAACTCTTGCTTTCTGCCTCCTTTACGGCCGGTTTTACACTGTCTTAACAAAACAAAGATGTAGATGTTAGTGAAAACTTAATTTCAGGAAGAAAAATTAATTTTCCTTCTTGATGTGATATTTCCATAATTTTTGAACTAAATATTATATATAATATATATATATATATATATTATATATATATATATATATAATATATTATTTCTTGTAAATTTATTGACATAAAGTATTAAGATATAATATTAGGTACAGAGAGAAAATAAAGTATTATATTTAATACTTTAATAAATTTGAATATTATTCTATGGAGTTTCTCAAACGAAATTAATTCCCCTAGACTCTAAAATATCTTTAACTAACTCTGATCCAATATCTTGTTGCCTAAGAAGAAAATGGTAACAGACCACACTCTGAAGTTCTTTATAAAAATTCTTATTCGCAACAAATGGGGGCCTGTCCAGGATCTCTATTGTTCTAAGACATTGATCAAAAGAACCATATTAAGCTATATACTAGGAATTTATCTTCTCTAGTTAATTTCAAAATTTTGATCATGGAAGATCATATTAAACATTTATTTGAAGACTTAACATTGTCAAAGCTGGACTCCTTGGAACTTCAAATGTGCTGGCAGATAGTCCGTAAACTGGGAGTACCATATGATAGACATTACACAGCCAGTACCGTAAGGGCAATAATTAGAAACAAATTTTTCTTGGGGCCCTTTATCATGTAGCGGAAGATTCTGACTCTGAAAATTTAGTTTCTCAATAGGCTACCAGTCGAGATTTGAAGAATTAGAAGAACAATTTCAAGGAGTTAATCTTGAAACTGAACCTGATAGATCAGGTCCTGCTTTGTCTTCTAGTCAAGCAGATGAAGTATCGCAGAGTGCAGCCGCTGTTCTGCATTCGCCCGTTACTGAAGGAATTCCTATTAATGCTCAGTCTGTCACTCAACAGGGTGCACGTCCAAAGGAAAATTCATGTACCGCCAGTTCATTTCCTTCCCTTTCGATACCGTCGGGGCATATTTCTCAAAGTCAGTTTGAGAAATTAGAGCAACTATTGATTTTACAGACTGCTCAAACTGAGGCTCAACGTAAATTGAATGAAGAAGACTTCCAAAGGGAAACTCTCCGTTATATAAGACAACAACAAGGTAATGTGATCGAAAGATGTACTGAATCCTCAAACGATGCTTTCAATATACAGAAAGCCGCATCTATGGTTCCAAGGT
The DNA here is from genome assembly GCF_026875155.1 of Cherax quadricarinatus. NCBI lineage: Eukaryota > Metazoa > Arthropoda > Malacostraca > Decapoda > Parastacidae > Cherax > Cherax quadricarinatus. The sequence goes on from NW_026469554.1 coordinate 11,087, forward strand.
TTAATGAGAGATTTAGATACTCATTTTGAAGTCTTTGAGAATCAGGCACGTGCTATGCACTGGCCCCGACAACACTGGGCAGCCTTATTACATACTTCATTATCTGGTAAAGCTCAAAGTTCTACGGCTACGTTACCTTTTGAGAAGTATGTGAATTATGATTCCATTAAGAAGGCTATCCTCGAGGCTTATGATCTCCTCCCAGTAAGTTATCAAAAAACCTTTAGAGCATTAAAACGCCAGCCAACTCAGTCGTATGTGGATTTTGCACGTGAAAAGAAAATCGCTTTTGAGAGATGGTGTACAGCTTCTAACTGTAAATCTATGGAAAGTCTTTCCCAGTTGATTCTGCATGAGGATTTCTATAATAATTTACCAGAAGACTTGCATAGGTATTTGATTGGTTGCCCCGTAGTAAATATACTAGAAACAGCCTCACTCGCCGATAATTATGAGATATCTCAGTAATTGATTGGCGAAAGAAAAAGTAAGGAAACAGTGACTAAATATGCCCCTAAGAAAGGACGAGCTAACCTTACGGAGATACGTCACATACAGAATCCTTGCCCTACCTCCTATTTTGCCTCCACACCGATTAATGATAAATTTAGATCTAACTCTAGGAAAAGTTCAAGACCACTAAGGCATAACAGTGAATTGAACTGCACTTATTTTAATAAAAAAAAGGGCATATAAGGAAACAGTTATTTTTTTATATATTTTTATTTAAAACAGAGCAAATACAATAATGTATAAGAGTATAAAATTAAAAACCATACTAGATATTACAAAACCTCTAGTACACAATCCCGGTACATTTTAAGAACACCATAGATCATGGCCATATTACAACCATATACATAACCCACAACCATATACATAACCTACAAACCCTCCTTTTATAATAATCATTATTGCCAGTGCAGACACAGCTGACACTTCTACCCCCCCCCCCCCTCCCCGTATGTACAGTCCCCGTTCTAAATAACATACATTGAATTATCCTAATGAATGGTCATACACTGACCTCATCAAAACCTTAATGAGTATTTACCTAAGAGTTGGTAGTGCATGAACAAGACACAAAAACATAAATTTACAGACTAAAACAGATATGAAACATTACATTCCTATACACATACACTGTAATAAGTAGAAGAAATACACCACCAAATAATATCAAATATTAATGTTAACCAGATTTTTTTT
>NW_026469555.1:0-12267 GCF_026875155.1 Cherax quadricarinatus
AAAACAGGTGTTTAGCGGACATCACAAGGTCCTGCGTGGCTGCGTTTAGCTGTTTGCTGTGGTTTGTTGGTGAGGACACAGTAGTTACGTGATGGTTTGTTGGTGAGGACACAGTAGTTTACGTGATGGTGATTTATTGGTGAGGACACAGCAGTTACGTGATGTGTTTGTTAGGGAGGCCACAGAAAAGTTGTGGTTTTGTTGTGAGGCCACAGTTTCGTGTGTTTCGTTGGTGAGGACACAGTTTCGTGGTGTTTCGTGGTGAGGACACAGTTCGTGGTGGTGTTTTATGGTGACGACACAGTATTACGTGGTGTGTTTTAGGTAACGACACAGTAGTTACGTGGTGTTTTGTTAGGGAGGCCACTGTGATTGTGATGTTTTGTTGTGAGGCCCACAGTAGTTATGTGGTGTTTGTTAGGGAGGCCACAGAGTTACGTGATGGTTTGTTGGTGAGTACACAGTAGTTACGTGGTGGTGTTTTGTTGGTGAGGCCACAATAGGTGGATGGTGTGTGTTAGCGCGCACCGATTCTAGGTATCAGTAAATTAAGCAGCCTCTGACTCCCCGGTGCTATATACCCTTACTATATTCACAGAGATGCGCTAAAACCATAAGATGATACACAGAGTTTTCAATCCCATGTAAAACTAAAGAACTGCTTGTTGTGTCATGGTCGTAGAAGAGGAAGTACAGCACTCACCAGTGTGGAAGACTAACTCGAGGTGTAATATAATGTACAGTACTGGCCATACTGATGTCAACGATGGCAATAATTGTTCACACAGTAGAAAATGTGAATAATGGGTGATAGACACGGCATTAATAACGATAACATCGGTAATTAATACACCTCGTTACTGTATAGTCCTTGTGGCTTAGCGCTTCTTTTTGATTATAATAATAATACACCTCGTTTAAAAAATTTCTGCGAACAATTTCCTTTCAGTTGCAGCCAAATGAATATTGAAAAGTTACAGCCATTTGAAGTTATATATGGGAGGGTTGATGGCAGCCATTGTTTCCAAAATGGCTGCTATCAATAGGGCTAATAATGGGTATAAATATGGAGTGTGTCTAATATGAAAAGTGTCTCCGATAATGTCTAGGCAGGAGTTACAATCTCTGAGCATGTTATCCATGACTCTGTGATGAATCCACATGGCCTGCTTCCCTGTTATCCACAACACTGATGAATCCACATGACGTGCTTCCCAGTTATCCATAACACTGATGAATCCACATGGCCTGCTTCCCTGTTATCCACAACACTGGTGAATCCACGACGGCTTCCCAGTTACCCACACCATGGTGAATCCACATGGCCTGTTTCCCCCAGTTATCCACTACAGGGGTGAATCCACAGGGCCCTGCTTCCCAGTTCCACGACACTATGGGAATCCACATGGCCTGTTTCCCCCATTTATCCACAACACTGTGATGAATCCACATGGCCTCCCCATCCAGTCAAAGCTTGTTCGTGATCTATTTTTTTAACTTCGCATTTATGATGGCAAGAAAGGCGTCCCTTCGTATACACAATGTTTCCAGGAACCCCATGTATCTGTGGCTCCTGTGTATATGCATTCTTCCAACTTTGTAAAGCATTCATTTGCTTTCAAGGTATTTTTGGGATTTGGACTTTTTTTTTAAAAAAGATTAGAAACATTTTGCGAAAAAAATTTTACGTATTAAAAACTGGCCCCAAAGGGAGTGCAAAGCCTTGTCTAAGGGCATGTAAATTATTAAACAAAATACACACTCTAGGACCAGAAAGGTAAAATCACCAAAAATACTAAACACTGGGCAGTACTTTTCAGGAAGGACAGATAAACTAACATATACAAAAAGAAAATAATACAAATATTAAGCATACATATACAACACACAACACAATTAAAAAAATTGCCCAACACCGGCCTGGTCACTGACCGGGCCGCGGGGCTTAACCCCCGGAACTCTCTCCGGGTAAACCAGTACACCTTTTAAACCAGGTACTCCAATTTAGGCCACATTATTTTTTACAAAAAAATTACCAAAACGCAGTAGTACACTGCTACTAGTTATTTAAAAGTTAAGCCATATGCAAACATTGGTCTCCATGACTCCACCCTTCTGCTGCCTTAGCCTGCGGGCAAACAAATACTATTATTTCTGTACTCTGGATATTAAACAAACCCCACATATATACCAGGGCTAAAATAAGTACCATAAGAGTACTAAAAAAAATCACCAAAATCCACGCCTGAACAACACAAACCACCACAACTAACCATAACACCTCCTTCAGTACCCTTTTCACTCCCTCACTGTCTCACAACTCCATAAAACCACCTTCAGTAGCTTCCACTCGCACTGTCTCACAACTCCATAACACCACCTTCAGTAGCTTCTCACTCTCACTGTCTCACAACTCCATAACACCTCCTTCAGTAGCTTCTCACTCGTCCCCTGTCTCACAACTCCATAACACCACCTTCAGTAGCTTTCTCACTCGTCACTGGGCTCACAACTCCATAACACCTCCTTCAGTAGCTTCTCATCGTCACTGTCTCACACTCCATAGCACCTCCTTCAGCAGCTTCTCACTCGTCACTTTTTCACAACTCCATAACACCTCCTTCAGTACTTCTCACTCGTCACTGTCTCACAACTCCATAACACCACCTTCAGTATCTTCTCACTTTGTCCCCTGTCTCACAAATCCATAACTCCCTTCAGTTTGCTTCTCACTCCCTCACTGTCTCACAACTCCATAACACCACCTTCAGTAGCTTCTCACTCGTCACTGTCTCACAACTCCATAACATCACCTTCAGTAGCTTCTCACTCGTCACTGTCTCAACTCCATAACACCACCTTCAGCAGCTTCTCACTCGTCAAATGTCTCACAACTCCATAACAACCACCTTCAGCAGTTCTCACTCGTCACTGTCTCACAACTCCATAACAACTCCTTCATAGTTTTTTCACTCGTCACTGTCTCACAACTCCCTAATACCACCTTCAGCAGCTTTTCACTCGTCACTGTCCCCACAACTCCATAATACCACCTTCAGCAGCTTTTCAAATCGTCACTGTCCCCACAACTCCATAACACCACCTTCACAGCTTCTCACTCGTCACTGTCTCACAACTCCATAACACCACCTTCAGTAGCTTCTCACTCGTCACTGTCTCACAACTCCATAACACCTCCTTCAGTAGCTTCTCACTCGTCACTGTCTCACAACTCCATAACACCACCTTCACGCTTCTTATCTCACTGTCCCAACTCCAAACACCTCCTTCAGCAGCTTCTCACCGTCACTGTCTCCAACTCCTAAGATCTACTTCAGTACTTCTCACTCGTCACGCTCACAACCCCAAAACCACCTTCACGCTTCCCTTCGTCACTGTCCACAATCCAAAACACCCCTCAGTGTTTTCCATCGTCACGTCTCACAACTCCATAAAATAAGAAAAAAAGAAAGGGGAACACGCGCGGCCTGGGGGCCCTACTAGGCAGGTTTTTTAAAATCATCCCACTAAAAAAATTTTTGCCAACCCAAATTTTTCAATGCCACCCAAAAACAACTCCGATGTCAAGTCCCACTCAAATCCAACCCCCCCCATCATGTACTTACCAACCCTAAATTTGAAACTACCAAAGTCCAGCCTCAATAACCCAATAGGTAGACTGTTCCACTCTCAAAACCCTATTTCCAAACCAATCTTTCCATGTCCTTTCTAAATCTAAACTTTCTTTTTTAAATCCTTACTGGGGGTTCTCTTTTGGGAGAGATTCCCAAGACCTTGTTAATACCCCTTTATTAATACCTATCTTCCATTATACACTTCGTCAGGTCTCCCCTCATTTTTCGCTAAAAGTAAATAAAAATTAAGAGTCTTCAATCTTTCTTCATAAGGAAAATTTCAAATGCTATGTAAATTTATCATCCACGCTGAATGTTTTCTAACGTTTATGTCCTTCTGTAATAGGGGCCCCAAAATTGAGCTGCAAATCTAGGTGGGGCCCCTTACAAAGAGAAAAAAGCTGCGTATGACCTCGGGACTTCTGTTGCTTACACTTCTTGATATAAATCCCGTAATCTTTTTGCCTTATTAGTGTTGGGCATTGCGTCTTTTTAAAGGTTGCTGCTTACCAAAAAACCCCCAAGTCCTTTTCGAAATCTGTTTGGCTAAGTTCTACATTATTTAACTTATAAGTCTGGGGTTAGGAAAAATCCCGGTTCGAACCTTGCATTTATCCACATTGAAATGCATCTGCCACTTTTTGCCAAAGTAGATTGTCCAAAAACCCCCAAGTTCCCTAACATCTCGTTTTGGGAAACAATTATCCTACCTCCTTTGTGTCACGGGGAATTTTCTCATACATAGTAATTCCCCTTTATCAAGATCTTGATATAAATTTTTAAAAACAACGGGCCCAAAACGATCCCCGTGGAATGCCACTTTTTTTTTTGATCCCCCCCCGGGGTTTTTTCCCCATTTTGGACATCTTGTTCCTGTCGTAAGCATGATTTTGATCCCCCGAGCACCCTTCCCCAATGCCATGACTGCTACTTTCTTCCTCTTTTTGGGGCGAACTCTATCAAATGTCTTACTAAAAACTAAATAAAAAAATATCAAATTCTTTTTCGTGGGCAACAGCCTCAAAAGCTTTACTGAAGAAAGTTAATAAATTAGTTAGACAAAACGGCCTCTTGTGAATCCATGCTGAGTATCGTTAATCAAGCTATGCTTATCGAGATGGCTTCTTATAATCTCAGCTATAATTGACTCTAGTAATTTGCCTACAATTGAGGTCAGGCTTATTGGGCGGTAATTTGACGGTAACGACTTGTCCCCTGTTTTAAAAATAGGAATTACATTAGCCATCTTCCCAAATCAGACACTACACCTGTTTGAAGAGATAAATTAAAAATATTATTTAATGGTTCACAGACTTCCATTTTGCATTCCTTTAGAACCCTTGAAAAAACCTCATCAGGACCCGGTGACTTATTTGCTTCAGTCGGTCTATCTGCTTCACAACCATTTCACTAGTGACTGTGATGTTACATAATTTATCTTCTTCTGGCCCACTATAAAAATTAATTACCGGAATATTATTAGTGTCTTCCTGTGTAAAAACCGAGAGAAAATAATTATTTAAAATCGAGCACATTTCATTCTCTTTTTCAGTAAGATGCCCATAGTTATTTTTAAGGGGACCTATCTTATCTCTGACTTTTGTTCTATATACCTGGAAAAAACTTTTTGGGTTAGTTTTAGAATCCCTAGCAACTTTAATTTCATAGTTCCTTTAAGCTTTCCTTATCCCCTTTTTAAAGTCCCTCTTAATGTCAATATACTGATTCATAAGATGACCCTTGCCTCTTTTGATACGCCTATAAATTCCTTTCTTATGCCCTAGTAGATATTTCAGCCTATATTTCATCCATTTTGGGTCATTTCTATTTGATCTAATTTCTTTATATGGGATAAACGTTCTTTGAGCAGCATGTATTGTGTTCAGAAAACTGTCATATTGATAGCTCTCTTCGTTACCCCAGTCAACAGATAAGTGTTCTCTAAGCTCATTGTAATCTGCTAAGCGAAAATCTGGGACTGTTACTGAGTTATCCCTACTATCATACTTCCATTCAATTCTAAATGTAATTGATTTGTGGTCGCTAGCACCCAGTTCCTCTGAAACTTCTAAATTATTAACAAGGATTCATTGTTTGCCAGAACTAAGTCAAGCAGGTTATTACCCCTTGTAGGTTCTGTCACAAACTGCTTCAAAAAACAATCCTGAACTACTTCTAAGAAGTCGTATGATTCTAAATTCCCAGTCAAGAAATTCCAATCAATATGACTAAAGTTAAAGTCTCCTAGAATACTACATTATCGTGCCTTGTGCCCTAACAATTTCCTCCCATAGTAGTCCTCCCTGGTCCTATCTAAATTTGGGGGACGGTATATCACACCTAAAGTTAATTTTTCATGCCCCTCTGAAAATTCTATCCAAACAGACTCTGTATGTGTTACTTCAGACTTAATACCCGTTTTTTTGCAACAGTTTAAGCGATCTCGGACATACAATGCCACCCCACCCCCCTTCCCGATACTTCTATCTACTTGGAACAATTTAAAACCCTGAATGTGACATTCTGCAGGAATGTCCCGACTTTTTTAATTAAACCACGTCTCAGTAATGGCAAATACATCTATGTTACCTGCACTAGCAACTAGTCTCAACTCGTCCATCTTATTCCTAGCACTGCGACTATTTGTGTAATAAATACTTAAAGACCCTCCTCTCTCTTTACCCTTCCTGCTCCTTTCTGTTATTCCACTAAACCTATTACTGTCCTTGTCAATTAGTGCCACTGCTTTCCAATATCCACCTCATTTTGCCTATTACTAGTTCTCCCTAGTACTCATATTACTACCCTGAGACTTCACAGTTTCCCGCAAAAACCCATACCACTAACTATTCCTATTTAAAGACCTAATAGCTCCCTCAACTGCGTTGGCCAGTGCTCCCACCCCACACCTAGATAAGTGAACCCCATCCCTGGCATACATGTCATTTCTCCCATAGAAGAGGTCCCAGTTGTCAATGAATGTTACCACATTTTCCTTACAGTATTTGTCCAGCCAGCAATTGACACCAATTGCTCTGGACAACCATTCATTTCCAACTCCTCTCCTTGGCAAAATGCCACATATGACAGGTTTCCCACCCTTCCTCCTAATTATCTCTATTGCTGACCAATACCTGCTAATCAGGTCCTCACTCCTACGTCTGCCAACATCATTGCCTCCAGCACTGAGACAGATAATAGGATTGCTCCCATTACCTCTCATGATGTCATCCAGACGGCTAACAATATCCTTCATCCCAGCCCCAGGAAAACACACTCTCAGCCTCCTACTCCTGTCCTTCAAGCAGAATGCTTCTCACTCGTCACTGTCTCACAACTCCATAACACCACCTTCAGTAGCTTCTCACTCGTCACTGTCTCGTAACAACAACACATTCTGTAACTCCCCACTTGTCACTGTCTCACACCCCTCTCTCAGTCGCCTGTACACTTTCAACTGAGCAGGTCTAAGACACGTCTGTTTCCTGTTCTGTACGTAGCGTTTTTTTTTCACACATACATTAAACTGCTATTTTTATATTTTGCAACAATGCAATATCCTGCATAATACTGACTTCAAACACCTTATTTTTAATTATTGTTGTTGTTCTTCTTCAGGAAAATTTATTAAATTGCTTTTAACGGCCCAAGAGAGCCAACAGTAAAATTTTGATTCCAAAATATATACAAAATATTTCCTGGATAATATTGAAGGAAGAGAAGATTCGGCTCATAAAATTAAACATTAATGCTTTTCTGAAAAAATCCTAATTGCTGTGAGAGAGTCAGTTTTTTTAATAAGGATAAATAGTGTTGGATTTAGAATATATTATAAAATTGTGATAGAATATCAGGCGTCAGTGGTGTCATGGAGGGTGAATATCAGGCGTCAGCGGTGTCATGAAGGCGAATATCAGGCGTCAGCGGTGTCATGAAGGTGAATATCAGGCGTCAGCGGTATCATGAAGGCGAATATCAGGCGTCAGTGGTGTCATGAAAGGTGAATATCAGGCGTCAGCGGTGTTATGGAGGGTGAATATCAGGCGTCAGCGGTGTCATGGAGGGTGAATTCAGGCGTCAGCGGTGTCATGGAGGGTGAATATCAGGCGTCAGCAGTGTCATGGGGGGTGAATATCAGGGGGGTCAGCGGTGTCATGGAGGGTGAATATCAGGCATCAGCGGTGTCATGGAGGGTGAATATCAGGCGTCAGCGGTGTCATGGAGGGTGAATATCAGGCGTCAGCGTGTCATGAAGGCGAATATCGGGCGCCCAGCGGTGTCATGAAGGGTGAATATCAGGCGTCAGCGGTGTCATGGGGGGTGAATATCGGGCGTCAGCGGTGTCATGGGGGTGAATATCAGGCGTCAGCGGTGTCATGGAGGGTGAATTTTCAGGCGTCAGCGGTGTCATGGAGGGTGAATATCGGGCGCCAGCGGTGCCCATGAATGGTGAATATCGGGCGTCAGCGGTGTCATGGGGGGTGAATATCGGGTTTGTCACCCGGTGTCATGAAGGCCCCCCACGGCCCTGCTGACCACCCCTCTCACACGCAAGCACACATGCTGCTGCTGCCTAGTGATTGTACTGGTTGTTGCTGCTACTGCCTGCTGATACTACTGGCCTGCTGCTGCTACTCCTGTTGAATTTACTGGCTCTTGCTGCTACTGCCTGCTGATTCTACTGGCTCTTGCTGCTACTGCCTGCTAATTCTACTGGCTCTTTTTGTTACTGCCTGCTGATATTACTGGCTGCTGATGCTACTGCCTGCTGCTGCTACTATTTGCTGATGCTGTTACATTGTGGTACAACAAACATTGTGGTACAGTTATTATGACTTAATCATCATTAACATTATTTAGATGTCAGGGAAAGGGTTGTAATTAATGTATTTGGTTGACAAGGATGCGAAAGCGCGCCTGCTTGCAGATTCAAGATAATATTAAAACACAGACGAGCGAATGTGAAGATGGTGGAGATGTCAGTGAATGACTGGTTAAATATGAAGGTCGCATGTTTACAAACCCCTTTGATCAGCTGATTTGATAGCGGTGGTGGTGGTGGGGACCGGTGGTGATCGCCGTGGTGGTGGTGGTGGTATGAATGATTGGTGGTGGTGTTGCTTGTGCTGCAGGTGATAATTTTGCTGCTGCTGGTGCCACTGTTGCTTGTTCCCACCCTTGCTCGCAACCGTTGCTGGGGCCACCACTACTGCTGCTTCTCCTCGCACTACCTCCGCCTCACGTACGGGGTTTATTTTCACGTCCCCATCAAGGGGAAATGTTGTATGACACTGGGGTTCCGCAGCTCACCTTATCTAGAGCAGGGCCTTTGATAGACGCAATAGTTGAAGGTTAGGTAAGGTTCGTCAGGAAACAGGACAAGTGTTTCTTGACGCGGGTCTTAGTCATATGTTAACCCACAGCTGGAGCTTCTGGCCGAGGCCTTCCACTGGCTTACGGTCCACCCCTTTTAAAAAAAATGGCTACGATTATAACCATGAGATTAGTAGTTGAAGCAGCAACAGCAGTGCAATAACATCAGCAGAAGCAGCACAGCAGAAATAGCAAAGCCTTAGCAAGCTAGAGCAGTGAATTTTCAACCCGGGGTAAAAAAATTACATGGCAAGGCGTAAAAATTTGATGTACCTGATAATTGAATAATAATTCAATTAAATTTCTGTAGAAAATTTTTTTTTTTTTTTATTTTTGGTCATCAAAATGTATAGGCTTTTTTTGTGCAAAACCTGAATAATTTATTTTTTTTCTGCCCTTGTTTTTCTGCCCCTTTATGGTGACGAAAATTTTTTTTTTTTTTGCATGAAAGTTGGGGGGGTTTTTGGAGAAATACTCAACCCGGGGAGTTAGTGTGGAGGAAAGGAGTTTCCCTGGCTAGGGGGTGGTGTCACCCACCATCGGGCACCCGGCGCTGGGGCCCGAAGCTCGAATTTTGGGCTGTTTTTGACTGGAAAGAAATTTTTTTCCCCTGAAGATTTGGATAAGAGCTTTAACCGCCTTTTCAGAGAAGAGCTTCCCCCGCGTTTCATTTAACAAAAAAAGCTTTCATTGGGGGCCCTTTCGATGTTATGATCTTACCCCGTTCGAAAGTCTTTCCCCAAAAAGAGCGAGAGAGAAGAGGGGGGTGTATGAGGATGGTGCACGTGAGACTTTCCCCCAGGCTGGAACCGAATGGGGAACAAAAAAAATATTTAGATTAAGGGACGAAGATTACACAATCTGGACAGTGAGTGGATGGTTACCCCAGGTCATAGTAAAGGAAACAAGACTTTTGTTATTAAGCAAAGTAGGTACATCAGCAGTGGTCGGCCTATTTTGTTTTTTTGTAACAAATATTTGTATGTATCTCAGTTGGGTTTTTCTTAAAAAGTAGGAATTTGTCTGCCTGGGGTTCATGAGTTTTTAAAACCCGTGGGCTAGGAGGGTAGTCTGGCTTTAAACCACGCAATCCCGGAAACCGGAAATGCCCAAATTTTTAAAACTTCCAGAATCGGGAGTACCAGGTTTAAAATGCCCGAATTGAGGGGACCAAAGTGCTACGTCTACTGTTCTACCCTTTAGTTCACCGCACCACCTGACCACCACTACTACCCTATTCCCACCACCCCACTTAGTTCTAACCCCGCACCCCCTTCGTCACCACCACTACCACCAAAATCCTGCCACTACTTTGTTTACCCGCACCACCTGCTGTCACCACCCCACCACATCCCCGGGCCCCCACCACAACAAAAGGGCCCACCTCACGCCCCCGCCCCGTTAAACCCTGAAATCGACGTCAGAGAATGCCCTTTTTGTTCTCAGTTGGGAGCTGAGTGAGAGAATACTTATTAAAAATGTTATTTCGACTCCTGGGCCCCCGTTTATTAATACTTGTTTTCCTTTATAAACCATTTTTATTACTTTGGGGGAAAAACTTGAAATTTCAGTCAGTCACTTTGACACCATGTTCAGTTTTGGGGGACCTGGGATTCAACGATGTTATTTTAAAACCTTTTAATTTTGCGTTATTATTGTTATTTTATTATTTTACGCCAATGGAAAGAGGCAATGCAAAAAAAGCAAAAAGCAAACGTGTTTTTGATTTTTAAGCAGGGAGGCGGGGGGGTCAAAAACTGTAACTCGTTTCAATGTTTGTTGACAACGATTTTAAAGAGGGGGGAAGAACGGTTTTTTAAACGACAACAAGTACAAGTTAACGAGGGGAAACCCTCGTAAAATTCCTGTCACAACACCAAAATTTCGTTGTAAAAATTTTTAAAGGGATTTACTTATTTTGGGGGTTTTTTAATTCGAAAAGTCAGTAGGTTTTTCAAATCGGCTCTAGTTCGTGAGATAATCATACCTATTTTTCAGTTAACGGGGAACTTTAGCCATAACGCGGGTATATTACATGTAGTGACAATTTGTAATACTTTAGTTTTAATAAAGATTATATTTTATTTTTAAATTACCAATATTTAACGAAAGGAGTTTATAAACGATAGTGCAATATTGTAACATTTATTTTGTTAGTTTTTTCCGATAACTATAAGTTTCATGAAGTCTGCTTAAACAATCCCTCGCATTTTTGCTACATTTGTCGTGAAAAATTTTTGAAAAAAAAAAAACCCAAAAACAGACTTTGTAAAACAAGCTTATCTTTTTTATTTAAGGGCGTTTAAACAATCTTGGGGCTCACCATTAGTTTTCAAAACTTGTGTACAATGTTTTCGACATGAAAAAATAAGAAAGGAAAGGTTAAACTTTGGGTGCATCGAAATTTTTGCATCCACACTAAAAAAAAAGAACTGTCTACAACAAGAGAAAAAAAACACTGAAAAATTAAACTAAATATTGATTACAAAAAGGAGAAAAAAAAATTCTAGAAAAAGACCATAATCCGACACTGGGGACCACACGTCGAATCACTCTGGCGACATGTAAGAGGCGGGTGCCTCTAAGAACGAAGAAGACACACTTGTGCAACATTTGGGAATCTTTTGAGGTAACGTTTCGCTGCCAGTGGCCTCTTTAGTCCAAAACATAGAACGGTGGAGGGAAAAGGGGGGGTTTTAGTAATCTCCCCGTCTGGAGTCGATGTGTTCATCCAAACTTGAAGAAAGTCGCTATGCTAGAAGCGGCTTATATCTGCAGTCAGGCGAGTCAAACAGGGGAGGCGGAGTCACGTGGAAATATCCACGTGTCAGTGGTCATGTCTAACGTTAGACGAGCTTGAAGAAAATTTTTTGTATCAAATCCCAAATGTTGCACAAGTGTCTCACTCTTCACTGGTCGGTTTTCAAAACCATTTACATCACTCTTAAGAACTATTTTCCTTAATAAAAAAAATTGAATTACACATTGTTTTTTTGTCCATTGTAATATCGCACCAGCGTAGAGCCCTCGCTTTATAAAGAGTCTTAAGATAACTTTTAAAACTCAAAGGTTTTTGACCAGAACGGGTTCCAAGTTGAGAGGACTGATGCCTAGAATATTGACAGGGTTTTTAGAGACACTGTTGGGAAAACCCCAGAATCGGAAAAAATGGGGGGAAATAAAAAGAAAAAAAGGAAAGTGTCCCATGGGGGCAATTTTTTTTTGTTTTTAAGAGAGTAAAAAGCAGAAAAAAAAGTGG
>NW_026469556.1:0-11718 GCF_026875155.1 Cherax quadricarinatus
CTGATAAAAAGGGAAAAAAAATGTATTATGAAACAATTATCCAACTACGAGGTTTTTAAAAAAAGCCCCTGGAAAACCCTATCAAAATTCTAGGAACAAAAAGATATCACAAATAGCGAAAAAAAATAGCAAAATCAGATGAACCCCAACTCCCACCAACAAAACAGCAAACAGACTCAATGACTTCTTCTCCACTATAGGACAAAACCTTGCCAATAAAATCCCAAGCTCAGATCCCCCACCAAATGACTACCTCACGGGCAACTACCCGAACCACACTGTCCAGCTCCGACAAACCCCATACGAAGTCTCCCTTATTATCAACACGCTAAAAAACAAGGCGGGAAATTTTAAATACCTTTACCACCCTTTATATACAAAAAAGTGTCACAAGTGCTATCACCAATCATTGCAACACTCTTTAACAAATCCATGAATCCTCCACCTTCCCTACAGTACTCAAAATAGCAAGGGTCACCCCGATCCACAAAGGAGGAGACCAAACAGAGTTGAATAACTATAGGCCAATATCCAACTTTCACCCTCTCAAAAATCTTCGAAAAATTAATTCATAAACGAATCTACTCCTACCTTATCTCCCAAAACATACTCAACCCCTGCCAATTTGGATTCGGGCCCAAAATAAAAATACTAATGATGCTATTATACACATGCAATAGAGAAAAAAGAAGTCCCACTGGGGATCTTCATTGACTTACGTAAAGCTTTTGATACAGTTAACCATGACTTGCCCACGTAAAATTGTCACACTAGGTATAAGAGGGCACCCCTCAACTACCTCAAGTCATACCTCAGCAACAGAACCCAATATGTTATGCAAATGGGGCAAACCCCTTCTGCACAACCAATTACAGTTGGTGTCCCACAGGAAGTGTCCGGGCCCTCTTCCTCTTTCTCCTATACATAAATGACCTACCAAATGCTTCGCAATTACCAACCCACACATTTGCAGATGACACTACATACGTCTTCTCCCACCCGAGCCCAGTCACGCTAGCCAATACTGTAAATACCCCAATTTTCAGAAAATATCTACCTGGATGAGGACTAACAAACTTACAAATAAACATTGACAAAACCTACTTCATTCAGTTTTTGGGAACAAGCTACAGATGGTCCCTCTTAACATAATGATAAACGGATCCACCTATCCAAAACTAACAGAGGGAAAATTCTTAGGAATCCACCTTGATAATAGACTCAAATTTCATACACAAAATACAACAAATTTCTAAGAAAATTTCCCAAGACTGTTTAGGCTACTATCGAAGAAACGGTCTATGCTCCACAGACCAGCCCTCCGCCCTATATCACTCTATTTACCCCTATCTCACCGATGGAATTTGTGTCCTGGGGCTCAACAACAAGTAACCATCTCAGATCACTAATTACCCAACAAAAGGCTGCAAGTTAGAATGATAACAAATTTCTCACTATAGGCTGACACCCTCCAATATTCAATAACACTAAACCTACTCACCATACAAAAACATTCATACTAAACTGCACCTATGACATACATAGAACACTTAACTCTGATATAACCCTCCCCTCAAACATCCTCCTTTCCAACCTCACAGAACACATGAACCATAACACAAGGCACAGATCACTCTTTGATGTGTCCCGTGTCCCATCTCACACTATGCAGAAAACTCAATGCACATAAGGCCCTAAAACTGAACCACATTACCTGTAAATATAAAAGAAACACTACCTGTTTATAATTCAAGTCTCTTCTCAAAGATTCACGTACTCACCCAAACCAAATATACTGAATAACTGAACCTTAAAATTGTATATCTTAAATGTTTCTCACAATTATATCACATAATGGTAAACCAAAAACCCAATCTAACTTTTATTATGGTTAATACACTAATCTAACAAAGACTCCATTCTCCCTAATTACATCAATGCATACATCCATATGACCTGTCTTTGTAATACTCACTTGTGCTTTTATAGTATATCTGTTTACATTAAAGTTTAACACTGATGTCATCATTGCTTAGTTCATCTTAAGTTAATTTTAAGCCAGCCCGTAATGCTATGCTTAGTATAAGTGCTTTGGCATGCTGCTCTTATCTGTATTTTTGTACCTCTGTATGTGTGGCCTCAAATTTTTAAATAAAATAAAATAAATAATTAAAAAAAAAAAAATTGTCACCGGGTGAGGAAGTGTCATGGGGCTCAGTACTTTGTAATTTGTACTTTGTTCGTGATTGGTAACCATGAAAGGAAGTGAGGCATTCATTACCTGATAACGTGCATGATTGACCCGATCGAACCTGAGTTCATTAACTTTGCAACTATATAGCTATCATAACTTTGGGGTCCCAGCCCGTGACCCAACCGCCCACAGATGGGTAATGGGGGTGCATAATCGATATTAAACTAACTTGGAGTATTGAGTGTTGTCTTTTTCCTGGCGATAAGGCTTCAGTTTCTGTAGTTGATTAAATTGGTTGTGAATTGCAATGTTGTAACACAGGCATTCGTGGATCGTAAGACCCTGCTTGCGTAATTGTGGTTCTGAAGTACGTGTTTGGGAGGTCACATGATGTTTCGCCCATGTATAATTTCGCAGTCATTACAAGGGATTAATATACCCCAGTAGAGGATGGAAACTTTGTCCTGTCTAGTACTGGTAAGTCCTGATGTTGTGGAGGTAGATACCTGTGAATGAGGATTGGAAAAGATGTTGGAAACGGGTGTTTGCAATGGAGCTGTGTATGCATCTCCTTCTCGGCAGTGTCTTCCCCTGGGTGTGGTTAAGATGTTTAATGCCCGTCGTCTGCTGTCTGATGAAGTGACGAGATAGTGACTAAATATTCGCGTGCCTTCCACCCCAGTAATCTGTTGTGACTTGAAAAGCCCACTGTGTGGCGAATCATTGTCAAAAAAGCTCACATTATACTACACGTGTAGTTTTCCGTGTCGGTATTTTTATAAACATTTATTTCCACATCAGGAGTTGTTTGGCATCCTGTGGATGAGTACTACCCGGTACTGTTCCCCACACTAGCCACCAGGCTACTTCGGCCAACACCACGAATTTGATTTGAGTGGGACTTGTTGCACGATGAATAGAATTTATAACAAACTTGTAGCTTGGGCAGCATTGAAAAACGGGTTGGCAAATATTCTTTTAGTGGGATGGTTTGACGGACCTGCCTAGTAATGGCCAACAGGTCTGCGTGCAGTGGTTCCTCTTTTGTTCCATACACCAGACAAAGTCTTAATGCTTGGGTAGCATTTACTGACTTGACTGAATGAAATGAATTACGACTCGACAGAATGAAGTGTATGTTTAGCACATGGTACGTAAATGTTTTGTCTGGAATGGTCCAATGGTAACTTTTTTTTTTTTTTTTTTTTTTTTATTATCCCTCCCCACCCTACCTTCAATACCTCTATAATATCAGGTTTTTATTAGTTTAGGCATCTTTGTCATGCTTTTGTTCTGTTTTACCTAATATTCTGGAATATAGGTAGATAACTTATTGATAGTAAAAGTATTATTATATAATTTATAGTGCTGTGAGCTTAACCATTAGTTAATAAGAAACTTTGTGTAGTCACCAAATTTCCCACCAACAGGTCGCTGACCTTCAACTTATGCCTTCACATCTTGGCAAGTTCTAATGGAAATAATCCTTGGTTGCCTCACTACAGCCACAAAAGTATGCTCTTTTCTGAGAATTTTTCTTCTGACAAATCACAACATTGTCAACATTTTTTTAGTTTTGGGAGTCATGGCAGTGAAAGGATTAATGACTACAGATACAGTAGACTGTTGATTAAAAAACAATCTTCCAGGGAGTTTGTGCCATATGACTGAAAAATTACGAGAATTTTTCGATCATGACACCATGATGTTCATGACTTGGTAAACATGGAGATAAATAGGTACAAGCCTGTACAGGGAGGCTAGTAACTGCTAATTTCACAGTACCTAAACATTACTATGTCATTAAGTCATTCACTTACCCTGGTGGTATTTAAACAAATGTTGAATATGTTGGTGATTGGTATTAGTGTGGAAAGTACAGAAAGTAAATGAAAAAGTGTAGGGATAATCTTGTGGCATCAACATAAATATTTGTTTAAAGTTTTACAGCCACTACAGTATACAACATTTATATATAATTATCACCATGGGAGTCTCGGGAAAATTAAGACTAAATTAGTTTTCTGCAAACCAATCAATACATGAAATGTTTTTACTTCCTTTGCATTATCAGAGCTAAAATGTGAGGATACTGAAGATTGTTTATATACAAACTGAGAGGAACTCGAAAATTTGTACCTGTTGCTTTCAAATTCAAATTCAAAGTTTATTCTCTATAAGGATTACAATGCTGAGTTTACAGAAATTTGGTTATCGTTTGGTTTACATGTAGTAAAATTGTGATTAGAGTGTACCACTAGAACGCTTAGCATGGCTAGGCATTTCGGGCATACTTAGTTTTATTCTTAATTGTAAAGTATTACAAATTATGAGGTAAGTTGGTATTATGGTATTCTGTTTATATAATCAAGGTTATGATGGGAAATTAAATATAATGTGAATGCAATACCATGTATACTGCACACACTGGGCATCAATTTGATTATGCTTTTATTTGGTGAAAATATACGACTTGCAAATTCTGGGTTGACAAGAACTGTACCTGTCCATAAGACTCCCACCAGTGTTCATATGCTCTGTTTCTCTTCCCTTGTATAATCAAGGGTAAAAAATGAAAGGAACCTGGACGTACTGTGTATATGGTGCTTGCTTCATTATACATTTGTGCATCAGTTTAGCTGATAAACATGCATTTTGTGATGAATCTTCTGTTGGGTTTCAGGGCCACTGACAGTTTATCGAGCCAAGCCGTCCCGTGCTAGGAGAGGGGACTTCGACCAAAGTGGAAGAATGTTTTGACTAATAACTATGTATCATATGTCCCTGATACACCCTGAAGCCAGCAGGAAGGAGCAGGTACAGGCCAATATTTCCTGACGGTCCAGAGGGCGAAACCCCTCCCCGTTGAGAAGGACAGGTAAGTGAAAGTGTGCACCCCAAGCGTGCGCAAGGCCGCATGGAGAGTAGTCCATGCAGAGTGATAACGTGGGCACCACAGCAGGAAGTGTTCCACCGTCTCAGGCTGTGAGGGACACCACGGGCAGTATGTAGAGTCCGTCGTCTGAAGGTGGTACAGATGTGAGCCGCCAGTCGCAAGTGCCCAACTTGAAGGAGATCAGTGCAACGTCCACCTGAGCGGTTGGGATGGTGAGCCCAAGGGCAGGGGCTATTAAAAGTTCGAACAGAGTCCAACGCCGAAGAAGAGAGGGAGTGTGCCAGGCCCTCTTGCCACTGATGGTAGATTCCCTTCCAAACAGCCCTTGTGAAATCACTGTGGCCCAGGGCAAGAGGGGTAATAGTAGGACGTGTGCGCAAGGGAGGCCGCCCAACCTGCCACTTCATTGCCCCGGATTCCAACATAGGTGGGTACCCACTGAAGGAAGATGCTCCAACCTGGGCTCCACAAGAAGCGCTGGAGGAGAGATTGTCTGACGAACGAGGACATGCAGTGACCATGGACCGGCAGAGCACAAAAGTGCCAGGGAAGATTGGGAATCAAAGAGAACCAATGGTTGTGGGGGGAATGTGATCTAGGACAAAAGGCAGAGCCTGGTGAATGGCGAAGAGCTCCCCTGCCAGGACAGAATGAGCAGGGTCCAGCCGCCACGTTTGACAGAGGGAGAGATTAGCGAAGAAGGCCGCAGAGGATGTGGAAGGGGGGGGGGTCTGTTTAGATAGAGAATGAAGAGCCATATGTAAGAGTGAAACACTCTAAATAGAAACTCAACTAATTGAGGGGGGGGGTTCCCTGTTTCTGTAGTGCCAATCTGGGTGAATGTATTGTCAGGTCCAGCCAGGGGAACACCAGAGACCTGGAGTTTACCTGGAGAGAGTTACGGAGGTCAACGCCCCTGTGGCCTGGTCTGTGATCAGGCCGCCTGGTGGATCAGAGCCTGATCAACCAGGCTGTTACTGCTGGCTGCACTCAAACCAACGTACGAGCCACAGCCCGGCTGGTCAGGTACTGACTTTAGGTGCTTGTCCAGTGCCAGCTTGAAGACTGCCAGGGGTCTATTGGTAATCCCCTTTATGTATGCTGGGAGGCAGTTGAACAGTCTCGGGCCCCTGACACTTATTGTATGGTCTCTTAACGTGCTAGTGACACCCCTGCTTTTCATTGGGGGGATGTTGCATCATCTGCCAAGTCTTTTGCTTTCGTAGTGAGTGATTTTCGTGTGCAAGTTTGGTACTAGTCCCTCTAGGATTTTCCAGGTGTATATAATCGTATATCTCTCCCGCCTACGTTCCAGGGAATACAGGTTCAGGAACATCAAGTGCTCCCAGTAATTGAGGTGTTTTATCTGTTATGTGCACCATGAAGGTTCTCTGTACATTTTCTAGGTCAGCAATTTCACCTGCCTTGAAAGGTGCTGTTAGTGTGCAGCAATATTCCAGCCTAGATAGAACAAGTGACCTGAAGAGTGTCATCATGGGCTTGATATCCCTAGTTTTGAAGGTTCTCATTATCCATCCTGTCATTTTTCTAGCAGCTGCGACTGATAAAATGTTATTGTTCTTGAAGGCGAGATCCTCCGACATAACTCCCAGGTCTTCGACGTTGGTGTTTCGCTCTATTTTGTGGCCAGAATTTGTTTTGTACTCTGATGAAGAGGGAGGGAGTCATCACAAGTGCAGGAAGTGTAAGGCAGGTCAGGGAACACTGGGCCCTGGCTACAAAGGAAGGCTGAACCAAACATAGGGGCACAGAGGTTCTCCCCCACATCTGTGGAGAGAGGCGGCAGGGGTGAGAACAAGGCAGAGGCCATATGATGGAGTCGTAAACAGTTCCTCGCTGTCCTCACGAAAAAGGGAAGGTTTCCCCTGACTCTGCCCCCAAAGGGCTCAAGGGGGGGTGGGGGGGGAAATGCCCCATAAATAATAATTAATAATAAAAATTTAAAAAAAAATTTTTTTTCTTTGAAAAAGGTTTGGGTTTGAAATTTCCAAATTAAAACTTTATTCTCCAAAGTATTACAAGCGGTTTACAGAATTTGGTTATTGGTGGTTTACATGAGTAAAATAATAATTTAAAGGTGTCCACAAAACCCTAGCATGGTGGCATTTGGGGCAAAATTATTTTAAAACTTAGTTTAAAATGTTACAGAATTATGAAAATTTTGGATTATGGCTAAGTGACAAAATACAGTTGTAGTTTAGCAATGTGAATGCGGGTTTGGCACCAACATATTTTTCAGTATTGGAGTATCACGGGCCAATTATGATATTAAGATTCATTATTTTGAGATTGGTTGTTTTCTTTTTTGGGGTCAAATGGGATGAGTGTAATTAAACCCACCAGGTGGTTTTCGATTATTAGTTGACAGGTGTATCAGGGAGATAAGATGTTTCTGATGGATTTTGAAGGTGAGAATGTTGTGCATTTTGGGAAATTTTCGGGTAGGTGTTCCAGATTTTGGGCCTTTGACTACATTAATTTTTAAAAAATTTGTGGGAAAGGGGGGAAATGTCAGACGTTTGTGCCGGGTTTTGGGCCCTGTGGGTTCTGTCACAACTTCAAAAGCGTTTAGGTAAAGGGTTAATATTAAATTTTAAAGGTCCTGAAGATGTAATTGCCAGTTAAGTGTGGAGTACTAAACGGGGAGAAAGTTAGATTATAAAGAGGGGGGGGGGGGGGGGGGGGTTTGCCAGGGAGGGGATTAGTGATTATTTATTGGCTTTTTGTTGGTTATTATTGGTTTTGTGTTCTGCAGTTAACCCCCAACACGATAGCATGGGTAGGTAGGATGTAAAGGAGTGGTTTAGTGGAAAACGCTTTTGTGGCACGTAGTTCGATCGGGAGAGGACCCAAACCCTTTTTTTTTGGTTTTTTTTTTGGGTTTGGTTGGATATGGGTGCTGAATTTCAGGTTGTTGTCGGGGTATAGGCCTGGGAATTTCCCCATTTGCCTGTTAATTAGTTTTTTCGATTTTAATGTTAATTTGCGACCCCTTGCTCGCACCAAACAAATTGTGTAGGTTTTGTCGACTTTAACTAAGTTTATTGGGCGTCACCAAGTGTTATTTTGATCAGCCCTCTTAACAATGGTGTTGGGGGTTTGAAAGTTTGGGTGAGAGTGACAAAATCGTGTCTAGCAAAGAGAAGGGGGGTTAGGTGCAAATTTAAGTTGGAAGATCATTGAGATATGGGGAAAAGGCAGGGGACCAAGGACGTTTCCCCTGTGGAACCCCAGTTTCAAGTGGCTGTGTTGTTGATGCTGTGTCTTTAATGGTGAATACTGATCCCTATTAGAAAGGTAAGATTTGAAAAAAGCAAGGCAGGGCCTTTTATACCATAATGGTCAAGTTTTGGGTAGGATGCCGGGGTCTACTGTGTCAAAAGTTTTCTTGGGCAATAAAAATTCCTAGGGGATATTCCTTTTTTTCCCCAATGCGTGTAAAGCAGATCTTTTTTTTTTATAACTGCATCTTTTAGTGTTTTATTTTCCCCTAAACCCAAAATTTGGGCGGGTTTGTATTTTTTTGTGAGTTTATAAAATAATATAGTCCCTGTGCACGAGTTTTAAAAGTTTTTGGATAGCAATGGTAAGTTTGAATTGGCCTATAGTTTTTTAAATCTGTAGGTCCCCACCTTTATGATTTGTGAACCCCTTGCCGTCTTTAGTAGTTTCGGGAAGGTGCTAGCTTCTAGGACTTGTAAAAAAGCATGAGATAGTATGCGAGAGGGCATGGGCCACTTTGTACAATAATGGGGGGAAGAACAGATTCCCAGAGTTATTTTTAAGTGACTTTATAACTCGGTGACTTCCGTGGGCTCGTTGGAGAAAAAAAAAAGGAATTTGGGAAATTCCCCCTCTAGGTATCCCCGCATGGGGATTGGTACGTGGGGGTTTTATTGGGGGATTAAAACCTAGGTTTTAGAAGTCTTTTTCTTGTTTGCTGTGTTTGGGGGTTTCAGGGTGTTTTTTTTTTTAGTTAGGACAATATTTTTGTTTTTTTTCAGTTTGTGGGTCCCTAAATCGAGTGTTTTCCGGTCTTTTTTATATCTCCTCTTGTGTCATGAATCTACTGGGGGTATTTTAAAAAGGTTTGGCCTTTATCCCGGTGGGTAAAGGTAGGAAAAAAGAAAATTTGTTTTATTAAAACCTCCCAAATTGAAAACAAAAGTTTTCAATGGTTAAATTTTTGCGTTCAGGAACCCAAGGGGGTGAACCCGATAGGACCGTTAAATCTAAAAGGAATGGGAAAAAAAAGCGGGGCCCATCCCCAATTTCAAAAACCCTTTTTTGGAGAATTTCCCGTTAAAGGGGGCCCTCAAAACCTTTTCAACCCGGTTCCCTTTTTGGGGGGGCCTTAAAAATGGAGTCCCTAATTTTGACTTTTGCTTCCCCAAATGTTTTTTTTCTTTTTTTTCGGGAGGTAGTAGGGGGTTTGTATCTTTTTGGATTAACCCCGTTTAAGCTTTTTATTGGGTTTTTTAAATGGTTTCAAAATGGTGCCCGTTCCAGGGCCCCGGTTTGTTTCTTTTGTTTTTTTTTTGGGAAAGTTTTTTTGTTTCAATAATTTTTTAAGAAAAAGCTGATTCAAAACCATTGGCCGGGAAAATTTGTAGCCCCCTAAGAAGGGGTGTGCTTTTATTGGGTTTTGGGGTTTTTAAGTTTCTTAATTTTATAAGTTTTTGGGAGGTAGGGTGGGGGCTGTATCACGGGTTTTATTTTGGGGGGGTTGTTTTTTCATATTGGGGGAATGTTTTCATTTTTCATACCTTTTTTTTTATTGTGTGGATGAGAAAAAGGTTAAAAGGTAAAAAGAAGGGGAAAACCCCCCAATTGGTGGTCTGCAAAATGGGGGTTTTTATTTTCCCGTTAAGGTTTTAAATTTTTATGGTTTTGAGGGTTGGGGGAAGGAAAATGCAGGAAGGGTTTTTTTTTAAATAAAAATTCAAGATTTCCCCAATTTACATAAAAAATTTGCTTAAGATATTGGTTTGGGAAAAGATGATAAAAACTTTTTCATTGTTTTGTGTTTTTGGTTGGGGGGATTCTTGTTGTTTTTTCCCCGGGTTTAAATTTCAAAAGGGGTTTTGTTTGGGGGCAAAGGGGTTTGGACCCCCGTTTTAAAGGGGGGAACATATCTAACCCTATTTTTTCAATCCCCTGAAATATTTCATTTTCCAAAATTTTCCTGGGAAAAAATGAAATTTAACTAACTTTCGCTGAAAATTTCTTTCTAACGAATATAATTTTTAAATCATGAAGCATACAGCCAAAAACTTTTTTTGACAAAATTTTTTTTTTTTTCACTTTTCCTTCCCAAAATATTTTTGGGATTCTTTCTCACGAAAACTTTTCAATTTGGAGTGGTATTAAAATGCACAATAAATTTTAAGCTTTAAAACTGCACCAAAATTCCTCTTTTTGGGTTTAAATGTGCAACAAATAAAAATCCACTCGCATGAAAGTGATGCAAATGACAAAAAAATCTACGCAATTTTTAAAGATTTTAATTAAATAATCTACTGGCCCAATTTTTTTTCCATGGTAGGGGCTATACAATCTTCACGGGCAAAATCTTTTCCAGGCCCAAGAACTCCTTGCTACCCGGGAACACCATGAACATTGTTACAAGGGTTTCCCGATGAAAAAAAAAAAACCCTTGCATTCCCCCTCCAAAAGGGGCACTGAAATTCACCCCCGCATTTTTTGTAAATCTTGGAATTGTACCGCATGGCATTCTCCACACAGGGAAAATTTAATAAATATTTTTCTTCAAATCTTCCGATTCAAAATTCAATTTTTAAAAAAAAAAAAAAAAAAAAAAAAAAAAAAAAAAAAAATTCCTTGGCGAGAGAAAATTTCTCTTTCCATTGCGCTGAAAATTCAGTTTGTTCAAAATGCCAAAAATATAGACAAGGTACCCAGTTCTAAATTTTGACAGTTCTACTGTGTGATACGCCCCGTGGGGAGCACAGAGATAATAACTGCACCACCTCTCGGGGGCCTTTGCAACAACACTTGGTGTGTGTCGTGGGGGGCCCAACACAAGGTGTGGTTCTTTCACTTTATATATATTTGTGATGCTTAATGGGGAGTTTAATATATGGCCTGAGTTTTAAAATTCTCTTGACTATGCAAACATCACCTCCCGTAGAAGCAGTAATTAGTTATATCATTTATTTTGTTGCAGAAGTACTAAAGAAATTCTATGTTCAATAAAGCCTAAGATAAGGCCTGTTCTCTTTCTATCACAAAATTTATTGAAATAGAATCCTGGGTACCCGGTGGTGATCCTGCTCTATACACAACCAACAGGAGCGTTTTTCTGAAACCCGAGAGGCTAGACTGACCCCAGCTTTTTGGAGTTTTACCCGGAGAGAGTTCCGGGGGTCGCGCCCCCCCCGGGCCCGGTCTGGACCCGGCCTCCTCGTGGATCAAGCCTGTCAAAACCAGGTGTTATTTTGGCCTTTTCACGCA
Source organism: Cherax quadricarinatus (assembly GCF_026875155.1). Classification (NCBI taxonomy): domain Eukaryota; kingdom Metazoa; phylum Arthropoda; class Malacostraca; order Decapoda; family Parastacidae; genus Cherax; species Cherax quadricarinatus. Next base: position 11,586 of record NW_026469556.1, read on the forward strand.
AACCAACGTAAGAGCCCAGCCCAGCTGGTCAGGAAACCGACTTTAGGTGCTTTTCCAGTGCCACTTGACTGCCAGGGGGCTGTTTGGGAACCCCCTTGTGTTGCTGGGAGGCATTTGAACGTCTCGGGCCCCT
>NW_026469557.1:0-12534 GCF_026875155.1 Cherax quadricarinatus
TGGCCAGAATTTGTTTTACTCTGATGAAGATTTAATTTCCTCATGTTTACCATATCTGAGTAATTGAAATTTCTCATCGTTGAACTCATATTGTTTTCTGCAGCCCACTGAAAGATTTGGTTGATGTCCGCCTGGAGCCTTGCAGTGTCTGCAATGGAAGACACTGTCATGCAGATTCGGGTGTCATCTGCAAAGGAAGACACGGTGCTGTGGCTGACATCCTTGTGTATGTCGGATATGAGGATGAGGAACAAGATGGGAGCTAGTACTGTGCCTTGTGGAACAGAGCTTTTCACCGTAGCTGCCTCGGACTTTACTCTGTTGACGACTACTCTCTGTGTTCTGTTAGTGAGGAAATTATAGATCCATCGACCGACTTTTCCTGTTATTCCTTTAGCACGCATTTTGTGCGCTATTACGCCATGGTCACACTTGTCGAAGGCTTTTGCAAAGTCTGTATATATTACATCTGCATTCTTTTTGTCTTCTAGTGCATTTAGGACCTTGTCGTAGTGATCCAATAGTTGAGACAGACAGGAGCGACCTGTTCTAAACCCATGTTGCCCTGGGTTGTGTAACTGATGGGTTTCTAGATGGGTGGTGATCTTGCTTCTTAGGACCCTTTCAAAGATTTTTATGATATAATAGCACGTTTGTCGCAATTACTCTTTAGTGCAACATGAGATTTGCAAACCTCAATCCTCCTAATCTTTTTAACACACTGCCCACGGTCCTCACCGAGTTCACCTCACGTGCCACCAATGGATCACAAACATACACAATCCCACGTATCTTAAGCTGGTCCACCACGCTCCACGTACCCCTCATACCCCCACTCATTTGGTCCCAATTTCCCACTGCCATGAACTTAGTCTTCATCACATTAATTCTCATCCCTGTCGCCTCTCCAAACACGTCCACGATTCCTTCCACCTGCTGCAAGTCTACACCACCTCCTACCAAGACTGATGCATCATCTATGTAACCCACAATACCTGGCCACCCATCGCTCTCATAACCCCCCAAACCCCCCAAAACTCTAGCCCGCACTGCCCTATAAAAGTGATCTTGAAAACACGCAAACAATAATTGTGAAAGGGAACAACCTTGCCTCAAACCCTGTCCCATCTGAACTGGCACACCTAACTTTCCGTTGACCTGCACACGCATAGTCGCCCCTGTGTATAAAGTCTGTGTCCAAGAGATGATTTCATTCCCAAAACCCTGCCAATGCATGAACTGCCACAAAGCTCATCTTTCTACACTATCATATGCAGTAGCCCAATCCAAAGCTAAAATCCCTCCTCCCCCCACCCGACACCTGTCGCCTTTCTATGAAACCACGAATCATCCCGTGACCTTCAAACATGGACCTGCCTGGTCCATGTTTGAAGGTCCATTCCCTGCACTGGGGAATAGACTGAAAAAGGTGATGGAAAAAGTTATAGATAGGGGACAATATGGGATATATTGTCCCCTATCTATAACTTTTTCCATCACCTTTTTCAGTCTATTCCCCAGTATCCTTGCGAACAACTTGTAATCACCGCACATAAGTGAAATGGCCCTATAATCCAGAATTGTTGATCGATCCCCTTTTGGCACCAATACCACCACTGTTAAACAACCGTACCAAAAACGCTTTCATCACACTCCAGTTTGCTACGTAGAAATCACTCGGGAGCCCATCAATGCCAGGGGCTTTACCCAAGCTCGCCCCAGCCAGAGCCTGCCATATTTCGCACTCCAAAATAGGCCCTTCCTTAGTCTTGCATACTAAGCCCACACTGCATGTTATTACCGATTTCCCTTAGTGCTATATTACTTATCCCAATGCTTGTCATGTAGGTCTTAAACCATGCATCTATATACCCGCTCATGCCCTCCGTCGTCACCAAAACTTGGCCTTCGTGATAGTCTTCTCTCCCTGCGTGCACTGTTAACCCCCTCATTTCTATAGCTGCTCTCCGCTGCCTCTGTTCCCTCAACATGCATGCCGAAGGCTGATCCCCGTAGAGAACCTCCTCCAAACCTCCCACCACCCGAGCACCATCAAAACGATCATTATGCAAGCCCTTTATACGGTCCTTTAAATCCTCAATTTCCTCTACAGGGTATCGTGCACCATCACCCACATAATAATCACATAACTGTCCTTTCAAATACCCCTGAAGCCGGTACAACATTCGATTATTTTCCCGCCCTCGCCGAACATAAGAATCCCGGATGCATGTCTTAGCCACCATATTCCACCACCAAACCAAGTTACCATCTCCAGGTGCCTCTGCCCACAAACCCTCCCACAAAGTCGCAAATGATTGGCTGCTCTCATCCCCTTTCAACAATTTAACATTCAATTTCCAATAACTACGATTCCTTCTAGGTAATCCCTCCCACCCTACGTCCACGAGAACCCCTCTATGATCGGAAAACACCACGTCCACGATACGCACGCTCTTAACTGTGACTGTACGCGGTACATACACTCTATCAAGTCGCCCCGCATACCCACGACATACAAAAGTATGCTCAACCTCACTCCCCCACCATGTCCATTAATCCTGCCCCAGTCAATAAATCCCCCAACACCCCAGAAAAGTGTCCACTTCCCTGGGGTTCAACATCCCTACGCTGGATCACACAATTCCAATCCCCTCCTATGAGCGCCACTTCAGGGAGTGACTGCAAATAGTAAATTAATACCTCCTTCACAAAGGTAGCTTTTACACGTCTATCATTCTCAGCCGGTCCATACATACACACGAAGGCAGCCTTCACCCTGCCCCATAGACCTTCCACCCTTATTACCCTCCCCTCCCCAACCTCGCAATGTCTCACAACAAACGGGCTAGTCTCCCTGATCATGATGGCAACGCCACCTTTCAACCTTATGGCATTCTCCACATACACATCATACCCATCTATCCGCAACTCCCTTCCTAATTTATGATTATGTTCCTGTACAAACACAATGTCAACATTATTACGCACTAATAATTCTCTGAACCATACACACTTTTGCACACTCCTCAAACCATTAATATTTATTGTCAGGCATTTAAATTGGTCAGTGGGGGTTTTCCTCTCGATACTGAATGTTTCTCACCTAATCTTTTGTTCCCACCTTTTTCAACATCCCCCTTTTGAAGCACTCTTGACCAACCCCTGAGCTTTAGGTCCACAGGACCCTCTCTGTGCCACATCCACCCAGGATTTTTCCCTGACCGCTGGGCTGGCGTCATGCTCCTCTCTGTAAATAATGCATCCAGCACAGAGGCAATGGATTCCTCTACGTCGTTGTTATGCACATCTTGCAGAGTTGGGCCTTCTACTGGTTTTGCCTCCAAACAAGGCGACACTTCCAGGAGTGTGGCACACGCTGTTTTCGTCGACCTCTCAACCTCCTCACTCCAAGACAATCCTGATGGTATCACCGGCACACCAGGCACATCTTGCCCCACAGCTTCCTCCTCAACGTCCGTGCTTTGTTGACCAACCTTGGCACCTCGTCATCGTTCACACTGTACCGCCATATGATCATATGCACCACACAACCTGCAAGTGCAGCGTTGCCCCACATATGACACCATTACCTGAGTTCTGAAGTCTTGCAAGATCACGTAAGAAGGGATTGGATGCCGTAATGTCATCTTTACAGAAAACGTACCTTCTGGTATTCCTGCATATGGGCTGTCAGACCACCTCCCTGCTGTAGCCATGTGTATGGTGCCACAATTCCCCAGTACAGCTCTAATGTCAGACACATCAGCCTCAAAGGGGACATTTCTGACCTTTACCCAAGCTTTCTACAACAGATGGGAACATAAAAAGTCTGGGCTGAATGGTACTGCCCTTGATACTGGCCATGTAGTCACAAACTGTAAGGCTGGAGGTGATGTCCTGGGAGACAGTAATAGTAAAGCTGGAGGTGCTGTCCTGGGAGACAGTAATGGTGAAGCTGGAGGTGCTGTCCTGGGAGACAGAAATGGTGAAGCTGGAGATACTGTCCTGGGAGACAGTAATGGTGAAGCTGGAGATTTTGTCCAGGTAGTCGGGAATTATACGCAGGAAGGAATACATATAAAATGACCTCATAGGGGACAGGAGCCATAGTAGGGAAACAAGTGTAGTCAAAGATAAGATAAAACCAATATTGCAAACTAGAAATACCGCAGGAAATAGCAAACAAGAGGACTCCAATAGCAATAGTGAGGATAAATTACCAAAAACAACTGGTGGGAGCTCCATTGTTGGTGCTAGGGAGGATAGAAGTAAGACAGGGAAACATGCACCAACAGGGAATACAGTCACAGAAACCCAAGGCAAGCGGAAACCAAGCCTGTGCACATACTATGCACTTGGTATCTACTGGCATGGGAAATCTGGAAAAACAGATGGGACGTGCAACTATGACCACCTTAGAAAATGCCATGCCCATATGACAACAGGAAAATGCAAACTCCCTTCCTGTAAGCTTTTTCACCCTGAAATGTGTACCTCTTCAGTACAGGAAAGACTGTGCTATAACTTAAATTGCCAGGCATACCATCTAAAGGGGACAAAAAGATACAAAACATCCAGGCCATGGGAAAGCCTGGGTAGCCACAGCCACTCAAGAGGGAGAGGTTTTTTAGTGCCAGGAAGGAAAAAAAACTGGCAGGAAATGGCAGAAATCGTACACCAAATCCAGTCATTCCTGGAGTGGAACCACAGTCGATGGCCTCCACTCCAAACCAACAGATACAGATACTAATGCCGGAAAAAAAAAAATCCCCCCCCAGTACCAACAATACCACCAGTCCGATAACATTCTTCTTTGCAAATATACAGGGTCTAAAGCCAGCAACAAACAACAAAATACCTTTCATCCGTGGACTGCTTGCAGAGGCAAAGGCAATTTCGCGGCTTTCACTGAGACCCACATAAAGGATCACTTGGACAACGAAATATGGATCCCAGGTTACAACCTATACAGATGTGACACAGTGAACAGGCAAAAGGGGGGGGGGGGTTGGCCTGTACATTGCAGAGTCACTTGTTTGCACAGAACTGCTTAATGCCTCAAATGACGTAGTGGAAGTTTTAGCAGTAAAGGTCGAGAACCAAAACCTAGTCATTGTGGTAGTCTACAAGCCTCCGGGATGCAACATCCCAGCAATTCCAGGAACAGCTGTTAAAAATTTGACCACTGTTGGAAATTTTCCCAGCTCCTGCACCCAACATTTGCTCCTGGGGGATTTAAACTTAAGGCACCTAAAATGGAGGAATATAGCAAATAATATTGTTGCAGTAAAAAACACCAGGAGGCGCTTGATGAAAAACTCACACTCACACGAGCTTTTAAATCTCTGCAAAAAATTTTAAATTTTAAAAACCAGAAAATAATAGAGCCTACTAGACTGGAGAATACACTGACCTCATCTTCACTAACAATGATGATCTGATAAGAAATGTCACCATATCAAAAACAATTACTCAGATCACAACATAATTGAGGTTCAGACATGTATGCGTGGAGCCCCAGACCGAAAAAATTGAGATAGTCACGAGGGAGCATTCCCCAAATTCAACTTCAATAACAAAAACATAAAGTGGGACCAAGTAAACCAAGTCCTAACCGATATAAGCTGGGAAGATATACTAAGCAACACAGACCCAAACTTATGCCTAGAACAGATTAACTCGGTGGCACTCGATGTATGCACAAGGCTTATTCCTCTAAGAAAAAGGAGGAGTAGATGTAAAATAGAAAGAGACAGGCGCTCCCTTTACAGGCGACGGAAAAGAATAACAGAGCGGCTAAAAGAGGTCCAATCACGGCCCCACGGGTCAATTCAATACACACAGTATTGACGCGGCGCCTTGCCGCCATGTTGTGAAAATGAAAACTGCCACCAGTCAACTATAAGGGGCAGCAGTAGCACACGTCCTCTCTACTCAAAGGCTGAGAGACGAATTAATTATGGTATTAAGGCTAAGTGACTACATCATAATTTGTGAGTTTAACGATAATCTCTTTGTGTCCTAAAAAGTTCTACTTTTTTTTTATATTTATATTTAGAAACACAGTATACATTATACATGGTGTTAAACATAATGACTTAAGAAGAAAAAGTAAGCAATAATATAAGAAAACCTAGAACTAAACAGAGGACAACCTACGCCTGAACATTTCTCAACCAAAAAATAGCTACAACACAAAACTGGTTCTCTTATTCATATGTTGTATAAAAACTTTATATACTAAACATTAATTATACACTAATTCATTTTACTCACAATTGTGTTGTATAGTAACATTTTATGTACATAGACATTCGAAAACTAAAGTCCCCAATACAATATTTTCTAGGAGACTAATAGCACCCCCCACACCCAATATACCCTAACAAACACATCTTATGCAACATTGCATACACTAGAATAAATGATAAATTATAAGAAATTTTTTTTCTATGATATATGCCTCCTCTCACCACACACAAGGTACACAGTATGAAGTTTGAAAAATATCCCCTTAATCCGTATGTGTATATATATTCCTACCTCAATAACCTCCAGTCAGGATGAGCACTTAATAGGGTAACATACAATGCCGTCTCTTATAACACAGAACATTCTAACACTGGCAAGGTTGACATAAACAGTAAGTACATGATCTTGGCGCACGCAGGCACCTCACTCTTACTACAGTAGTAAAGTACAATAAGATCATAAAATTAGTCTCTGGGGCAACGAAACAAAAAACCTGCTTCTTTCACAACACAAAAAATTCTGTGCACATTATTACCAAAATATCTTCCATTTGGACCCTCTATTAGAAGAATGGAAGAGGACACCTTCGCAGAACCTTCAGAATCGAGTAAACATGCTAATGAAACCTCCACCTAGCTCCCAGAAAACCCATTTCAATAACCAGACACACACACACGCACACACACACACACACACACTCACACTCACACACACACGAGTACACGCGCGCTCACATACACATACAAACACACACATACATACCACATACATACATACACTCACACACACACACACACACACACACACACACACACACATACACAAAACACACACACACCACACACACACACACACACACACAACACACACACACACACAAAACACACACACACACACACACACACACACACACACACACACACACACAGTGGGACAGAGAAATGGTAGGAAAATCAGTAAACGAGATGATGGATACGTGGCAACAAAGTGCAAGGAGGCAGAGGAAAGTTTTGTTCCCAAGGGAACGGAAATAATAGGAAGACCAAAACGAGCCCTTGGTTTACCCGAAGGTGTAGGGAGGCAAAAACTAAGTGCAACAGAGAATGGAAAAGGTACAGGAGGCATAGGACCCAGGAAAACAAGGAGATTAGTAGAAGAGCCAGAAACGAGTATGCACAGATAAGGAGGGAGGCCCAGCGGACAGTATGAAAACGACATAGCATCGAAAGTAAAATCTGCCCCCGAACTGCTTTTATAGCCACATTAGGAGGAAGACAACAGTCAAGGACCAGGTGATAAGGCTGAGGAAAGAAGGTGGAGAACTCACAAGAAACGATCAAGAGGTATGTGAGGAGCTCAACACGAGATTTAAGGAAGTATTTACAGTAGAGACAGGAAGGACTCTGGGGGGACAGACCAGATGGGGACACCAGCAAGGAATACACCAACAAGTGTTGGACGACATACTACAGATGAGGAGGAGGTGAAGAAACTGCTAAGGGACATCGATACCTCAAAGGCAATGGGACCAGACAACATCTCCCCATGGGTCCTTAGAGAGGGAGCAGATATGTTGTGCGTGCCACTTACCACAATCTTCACACATCCCTGGAAACTGGGCAACTACCTGAGGTATGGAAAACGGCAAATGTAGTTCCCATTTTTAAAAAAGGAGACAGAAAAGAGGCACTAAACTATAGACCTGTGTCATTGACGTGTATAATATGCAAAATTATGGAGAAGATTATCAGGAGGAGAGTGGTGGGCACCTGGAACGGAACAGGAGTAAAAATGCCAACCCGCACGGATTCACGGAAGGCAAATCCTGTGTCACAAAAATTCTGGAGTTTTATGATAAATAACAGAAGTAAGACAAGAGAGAGAGGGGTGGGTTGATTGCATCTTCTTGGACTGCAAGAAGGCCTTTGACACAGTTCCTCACAAGAGATTAGTGCAGAAGCTAGAGCACCAGGCGCATATAACAGGAAGGGCACTGCAATGGATCAGAGAATACCTGACAGGGAGGCAACAACGAGTCATGGTACGTAATGATGTATCACAGTGGGCACCTGTTGACGAGTGGGGTCCCACAGGGGTCGGTCCTAGGACCAGTGCTATTTTTGGTTATGTGAACGACATGACGGAAGGGTTAGACTCAGAAGTGTCCCTGTTTGCAGATGATGTGAAGTTAATGAGGAGAATTAATTGAAAGAGGACCAGGCAGGACTTCAAAGAGACCTGGACAGACTGGACACCTGGTCCAGCAAATGGCTTCTCGAATTTAATCCTGCCAAATGCAAAGTCATGAAGATGGGGGAGGGCACAGAAAACCACAGACAGAGTATAGGCTAGGTGGCCAAAGATGCAAACCTCACTCAAGGAGAAAGATCTTGGGGTGAGTATAACACCGAGCATGTCTCCGGAAGCACACATCAATCAGATAACTGCTGCAGCATATGGGCGCCTGGCAAACCTGAGAAACAGCATTCCGATACCTTAGTAAGGAATCATTCAAGACCAAATGTACACCGTGTATGTCAGGCCCATACTGGAGTATGCAGCACCTGTTTGGAAAACCCCCACTTGATAAAGCACGTCAAGAAACTAGAGAAAGTACAGAGGTTTGCGACAAGGTTAGTTACGAGCTAAGGGGAAGTCCTATGAAAAAAGATTAAGGGAAATCGGCCTGACCACACTGGAGGACAGGAGGGTCAGGGGAGACATGATAACGACATATAAAATACTGCGTGGAATAGACAAAGGGGGACAAAGACAGGATGTTCCAGGGAGGGGACACAGAAACAAGAGGCCACAATTGGAAGTTGAAGACACAAATGAGTCAGAGAGATAGTAGGAAGTATTTCTTCAGTCATAGAGTTGTAAGGCAGTGGAATAGCCTAGAAAACGACGTAGTGGAGGCAGGAACCATACACAGTTTTAAGACGAGGTTTGATAAAGCTCATGGAGCGGGGAGAGAGAGGCCCTAGTAGCAACCGGTGAAGAGGCGGGGCCAGGAGCTAGGACTCGACCCCTGCAACCACAAATAGGTGAGTAAATAGGTGAGTACACACACACACACACACACACACACACACACACACACACAAGAGCTAAGTCTCGACCCCTGCAACAACAATTAGGCGAGTACACACACACACACACACACACATATGGGCATCTGGCAGACCTGAGAATAGCATTCAAATACCTTAGTAAGGAATCGTTCAAGACACTGTACACTATGTACGTCAGGCCTATACTGGAGCATGCGGCACCAGTTTGGAACCTACAACTGGTCAAGCTCATCAAGAAATTAGAGAAAGTACAAAGGTTTGCAACAAGGCTAGTTCCAGAGCTCAAGGGAATGTCCTACGAAGAGAGGTACATATACATATAAGTACATATACATACATATTCATACACATATACATACATACACATACATATACATACACATACATATACATATACATACACATACATATACATACACATACATATACATACACATACATATACATACACATACATATACACAAAACACACACACACACACACCACACACACCCCACACACACACCCGCAATGGCTCCTTGAATTTAACCCTGCCAAATGCAAAGTCATGAAGATTGGGGAAGGGGAAAGAAGACCGCAGACACAATATAGTTTGATGGCCAAAGATGAAAAACCTACTCAAAGGAAAAGCCCGGGGGGGTGAGTATAAAAAGGATATCTCTGAGGGCAATCAATCGGTAACTGTTTTTGCAGCATACGGGCGCCGGAAAAAACCTACGGACAGCTTTCCCGATACCTCAGTAGGATTGTTTAAGACTCTGTATACCTTTTGTCGGGCCCCCTAGGGAGTATGCAGCACCATTTTAAAATCCACCCTAGTCAAGCACTCAAGAAAATTAGGAAAGTGAAAAGGTTTTTGCAACAAGACTAGCCCCAGAGTAGGGGGAATTGCCCTACGAAAAAAGGTTGGGGGAAAATCGGTGACAACACTGGAGGCGGGGGTCAGGGGAGACTGATAAGACATATAAAATACTGGGGGAAATAGACAAGGTGGGGGAAAAAGACGGGAGTTCCAGAAAGGGACACAGCACAAGAGGTCACAATTGGGAAATTGAAGACTCAGAGAATCGAAGGGTGTTAGGAAGTATTTTTTCAGTTGAGTTCAGGCCATGGAAAAGCCTAGAAAGTGAGGTGGAGGGGGAACCATACATAGTTTTAAGGGGGTATGACGAGTCATGGGGCAGGGAGAGAGAGGACCCAGAAAAAATCAGCGGGGGGGGGCCAGGAGCTGTGACTCGACCCCCGAACCACAAAAGGTGGTACAAATAGGAGTCACACACCCACACAAGGTGGACAAAGAAAGGGTGTTCCCGAGGGCGGACCCAGTAAAAGGGGACCAGTTGGAATTTAAGACACGATGAATCAAAGGTGTTTGCAAGTATTTCTTCAGCCAGAGGTAGTAGGAAGTGGAATAGTTTTGGGGGCGGTGTGGATTAGGATCCCTAATTGTTTAAGCAGAGGATGATAAAGCTCACGGCTCAGGGAGAGTGACCTAGTAGCGATCAGTGAAAAGGGGGGGGCCCGGAGCTCGGACTCGACCCCGCAACCCCAACTGGTGAGTAAACTAGGTGGTACACCACCACACACCACACACACCACACAACCCCACCACACACACACACCCAAAACACACACCACAAACACCACACACACCACGCAAAAACACACAAACACACAAAACACCACAAAACACCACACACACACACACACACACACCACACACACACACCACCAAAACCCCAAACCCCACACACAACCCCAACACAGAGTAGTCAGTAGTGGAAAAAGTTGGGGAAACGATGTAGTGGGTCAGGATCCCTACATAGCTTTAAGCAGAGGGATGAAAAGCTCATGGTTCAGGGAGAGTGACCTAGTAGCGACCAGTGAAGAGGGGGCCCCGGAGCTTGGACCGACCCCCGCAACTCAACTAGGGGATACAACTAGGTGAGACACACACACACACCCCACACACCCCACAATAAGCCCGGTTTGGAAAAAAATTTGTTTTTGCTTACCCCCTAGAAATGCCACCATTTGAAAAAATTACTTAAATCTAAAAGCAGAGCGAGCATGGGACATAGCTCACTGTGCATAAGTCACACACAACACACACACACACACACACACACACACACACACACACACACACACACACACACACACACACACACACCACACACACAAAAGGCCCCAATTGGAAATTTAAGACACAAATGAGTCAGAGAGATAGTGGAAGTTTTCTTCAGTCATAGAGTTGTAAAAGGGAGGGAATAGCCCAGAAAATGGGTAGTGGGGCAGGAACCCTACACAGTTTTTAAAACGAGGTTTGATAAAGCTCATGGAGCGGGGGGGAGAGAGGGCCTAGTAGAAAACCGGGGAAGGGGCGGGGCCGGGCTAGGACCCACCCTGAACCCCAAATAGGTGAGTACACCCAACACCTACCCCTACACACCCAACACACACAACAGGCCCAGGTTAATCGACATGTGCCAGGACAAAATTAACTAACCCACCACCTACACACACAACAGGCCTGTGTTAATCGACAGTGCCCCGGACAAAAAGGGAAATAACAACACACACACAACACACACAAACACAACCCTACACACCTACCACTACACACAACAACAGGCTAGTGTTAATCGACATGTGCCTAGGACAAAATGGAAATAACCACACCAACCCCACAACCTAAGAACATAAGAAATAAGAACGAAGGAAACTGAGAAGGCCTATGGCCCCGGGGGCGGTCCAAGTCCCTAGGCCCTTAAGCCCAAAGCACCCAACCCAGCGGGGCAGGAAAATTGGCTTAAAGGGGGGAAAGGCAAACCCCCCTGTTAGCACAAGCTATCAGGGCTAACTCACACCCCCCCCACATTACTCATGTATTTACCCAAACCTATTTTTTAAAACTACCAAGTTCTGGCCCCTATAACGGTACTTGGGTTTGTTCCCCATCCACAACTCTATTCCAAACCAGTACTTTCCTTTTTCCCCCCTGAATTGAATTTTTCCCCCTTAAAACTTGTGGAGTCCCTTTTAGGCTAGATATTTTCAGCAACTATTTAATCCCTTTATTTTTTCCCGTCTTCCACTTATAACCTCAATCATATCCCCCCTAATTCTACGTCTTTCTAGAGAGGGCAGTTTTAGGGCCCTTGTCTATCCTCATAGGAAGGGTTTTTGATAATGGGATCATCT
>NW_026469558.1:0-12477 GCF_026875155.1 Cherax quadricarinatus
TGTTTTTTCTCCCCCATTTTTCTTTTTATCCATTTATTCTCTGACCCTCTTAAGAAACAAATATTTTAAGGTAAGAAATGAGTGAACTGTATATACATTTTATCGCTCTGGGATGCTTAAATGTAATAGAATATTATGTGTGGGTGGGTTGGCCTGGTATGGTAGCCTGGCTGACTACCATACATACCACACTTGATTTTTTACAATAAATACTACTCATCTCACCCTATATTTTAAGGTAAGCAATGAGTGAACTGTATATACATTTTATCGCTCTGGGATGCTTAAATATCATAGAATTGTATGTGTGGGTGGGGTGGCCTGGTATGGTAGCCTGGCTGACTACCATACATACCACACTTGATTTCTTACAATAAATACTACTTGTCTCACCCTAGATTAAGACTATAAATATTTTAAGGTAAGTAATGAGTGCACTATGTGTGTATTGTACTTTTTTATTGTTTTTTGATGCCTGGAGTTCACCTGGAGTTTACCGGGAGAGAGTTCCGGGGGTCAACGCCCCCGCGGCCCGATCTGTGACCAGGCCTCCTGGTGGATCAGAGCCTGATCAACCAGGCTGTTACTGCTGGCTGCATGCAAACCAACTTACGAGACACAGCCCGGCTGATCAGGAACCGACTTTAGGTGCTTGTCCAGTGCCAGCTTGAAGACTGCCAGGGGTCTGTTGGTAATCCCCCTTTTGTATGCTGGGAGGCAGTTGAACAGTCTCGGGCCCCTGACACTTATTGTATGGTCTCTTAACGTTTTAGTGACACCCTGTTTTTCCCATTGGGGGGATGTTGCATCATTCCCAAGTCTTTTGTTTTCGTAGTGAGTGATTTTCGTGTGCAAGTTCGGTACTAGTCCCTCTAGGTTTTTCCAGGTGTATATAATCATGTATTCTCTCCGCCTTGCTTCCGGGAATACAGGTTCAGGAACCTCAAGCGCCCCCAGTAATTGAGGTGTTTTTTTCTCGTTATGCGCGCCGTGAGGTTCTCTGTACATTTTTCTAGGTCAGCAATTTCACCTGCCTTGAAAGGTGTTTTAGTGTGCAGCAATTTTTCCAGCCTAGATAGAACAAGTACCTGAAGAGTGCCCATCAGGGGCTTGGCATCCTCGTTTGAAGGTTCTCATTATCCATCCTGTCATTTTTCTAGCAGATGCGATTGATACAATGTTATGGTCCTTGAAGGTGAGATCCTCAGACATGATCACTCCTAGGTCTTTGACATTGGTGTTTCGCTCTATTTTGTGGCCAGAATTTGTTTTGTACTCTGATGAAGATTTAATTTCCTCATGTTTACCATATCTGAGTAATTGAAATTTCTCATCGCTGAACTTCATATTGTTTTCTGAAGCCTACTGAAAGATTTGGTTGATGTCCCCCTGGAGGGCCCTTTCAGTGTCTGCAATGGAAGACACTGTCATGCAGATTCGGGTGTCATCTGCAAAGGAAGACACGGTGTCTGTGGCTGACATCCTTGTCTATGTCAGATATGAGGATGAGGAACAAGATGGGAGCGAGTATGTGCCTTGTGGAACAGAGCTTTTCACCCTGCCTGCCCCGGGCTTTACTCTGTTGATACTACTCTCTGTGTTCTGTTAGTGAGGAAATTATAGATCCATCGACCGACTTTTCCTGTTATTCCTTTAGCACGCATTTGTGCGCTATTACGCCATGGTCACACTTGTCGAAGGCTTTGCAAAGTCTGTATATATTACATCTGCATTCTTTTTGTCTTCTAGTGCATCTAGGCCCTTTTCGTAGTGATCCAATTTGTTGAGACAGACAGGAGCGACGTGTTCTAAACCCATGTTGCCCTGGGTTGTGTAACTGATGGGTTTCTAGATGGGGGTGATCTTGTTCTTAGGACTTTTTCAAAGTTTTTTGATATGGGATTTTGTGCTTCGGTCTGTGTTCTTTGCTGTTGCCTTACTCCCCCCTTTGGGAGGGGGCTATGTTGTTTTTTTTAGAAAACTATGGGACGCCCCCGTTCCATGCTCCCTCTCCATAGGTGGTAAAGGTCGTGTTAGGGCTTCTTGCAGTTTTTGATAAACCCGGGAGTTATGAGTCTGGCCCGGGGGCAGGTGCATGGGATGTCATTTATCGCTTTTCAAAGTCTTTGGAGTCAGGAAAACATCGAAGGTTGGGGTTTTAACCAAATTTGTGGCTCTTCAAAAAAAAAATTTCTTTTGATCTTCAACTCTCAGTCGGTTTAGTGGCTTGCTAAAAATGAGTATATTGGGACTTGAGAGCTCACTCTTTCCTTGCTGTCATCGTGAGGAATCTTTTTTAAAAGTAAGGGCCCAATATGGACTTTGTTTCACTTTGATTTGGCATTGGAAAAGAAATATTTTGGGTTTTTTCGATTTCTTTAGGGTTTTTTGTTTTTCCCCGCGATTCCTGACCCCTATAAGTTTCCTTTAGTTTAAGTTCGATGTTTGCTATTTCTGACCAGGCTCCCTTGATTTAGATAGATTGACCTCTTTTGCCGCTCTGTTTTTTTTCTTAGCTGTAAAGGGGGGCCCCTGTCTCTTTCTATTTTACATTTCCCCTCCTTTTTCTTGAGGAATAGTCTTGGTCATGGAGTCCCACAAGTTAATTGTTCTAGGGCATAAAGTTGGGGTCTGTGTTGCTTAATATATTTTCCCCAGTTTATATGGTTGAATTTGGTTTACTTGGTCCCACTTTTGTTTTTTTTATTGAAGTTAAATTTTTGGTGAATGCCCCGTGAAAATATCATTTTGTGGGTTTGGGGGGCTCCGCGCATACATGTTTAAACCTCAATTATGCTGTGTTGGTTATTTTTTTTTGATATGGTGCATTTCTTATCAGATACATTGTTGTGAAGTGAGGTCTAGTGATTTCCATTTAGTAGGCTTATTATTTTTGGTTTAAATTGAATTTTGTGCAGAGATTTAAAAAACTGTGTGAGTGTGAGTTTTCATCAGAGCTGCCCCTGGGGTTATTCGCAACAATATTATTTGCTTATTCCCCCATTTTTTGGTCCCTTAAGTTGTCCCCGGAGCAAGATGTTGGGTGCAGAAGCTGGAAAATTTTCCCGACAGTGGTCAATTTTTAACAGCTGTTCCTGGAATGGCTGGGATGTTGCATCCGGAGGCTTGTAGACTAGGTTTTGGTTCTCGATCTTTACTGCTAAAACTTCCACTACATCATTTGCGGCCATTAAGCTGTTATGTGCAAAACAAGTGACTCTGGCAATGTACAGGCCAACCCCCCCCCCCTTTTGCCTGGTTCACCCTGGCACATATGTAAAGGTTTTGTAACCTGGGAATCCATATTTCTGTTGTCAAAGTGGATCCTTTTGTGGGTATCAGTGACAAGCCGCGAAACATTGCCTTTGCCTTCTTGCAAGCAGTCTCGGATGAAAGGTCATTTGTTGTTTGTTGCTGGCTTTTGACCCTGTATATTGGCAAAGAAGAATGTACATCGGACTGGTGGTATGTGGTAATGGGGGGGATTTTTTTTCCGGCATTAGTATCTGTAATCTGTTGGTTTGGAGTTGGAGGCATCGACTGTGGTTCCTATCCAGGAATGATTGGATTTGGTTTGTACAATTCTGCCATTTCTGCCAGTTTTTTTTCTTCCTGGCACTAAATGACCTCCTCTCTTGAGTGGTCTGTGCTACACCCAGGTTTTCCCATGGCCTGGATGTTTTGTTCTTTTTGTCACCTTTTGATGGTGTGGCCTGCAATTTTAAGTTATAGCACAGTCGTTTCTGTATCTGAAAGAGGTACACATTTCAGGGTGAAATAAGCTTACCGGAAGGGACGAGTTTGCATTTTCCTGTGTATATGGGACCGGCATTTCTAGGGTGGTCTTAGTTGCACGTCCCATTGGTTTTTCCAGATTTCCGTCTTGCAGATACCAAGAGCATAGTATGTGCACCAGGCTTGGTTCCGGTTGCTTGGGTTTCTGTGACTGTATTCCCTGTTGGTGCATGTTCTACCTGTTTATTCCCTATCTTCCTAGCACCGACAATGGAGCTCCACCAGTTGTTTTTGATTATTATCCTCGCTATTGTAGTGGGTCCTCTTGTTTGCTATTTCCTGTGGTTTTATTTCTAGTTTGCAATATTGGTGTTATCTTATTCTTTGACTTACACTTGTTTCCCCTTACAGTCCTGTCCCCTATGCATTCCTTCCTGCGGTATAATACCCGACTACCTGGACAAAATCTCCGCTTCACACATGTACTGTCTCCAGGACAGCAAACCCAGCTTCACCATTACTGTCTCCCGGACTGTACATCCAGCATTCAGCATTAATGTCTTCCAGGACAGCATCTACAGCTTCACCTTTACTGTCTCCCAGGTCAGCACTTTCAGCCCACTTTATGAATACCAAGGACCATCACCGCCAGCCTTAATCCCCCCAGGGGAAGGTTTCGACTACATGGCCAGCATATCAAAGGGCCAGTACCTGTTCAGCCCTGACATTTTTATGTTCCCATCTGTTGTTGAAAGCTTTTCCAGGTTGTCTTTGAAAGCAGCTTGATGTTATCTCTTTTTAATACCCTTGTGTTTTTAGTCACTGATTTATCTCCTTTGGGATACCCAAAAAACACTTCCTGTTTTAATACTGCTTGTAGCTAGTTCTTGGATATCTTGCACAAGGGGCGTGAACCAATTTCACAAAAATGACAATTTATCCATGTGGAAGGCCCGTTTGTTTGATTTATTGCAGCTAAACACAGGCTTCATAATGATTTGAATGGGTGATTTACGGTATATTCTACTTAGCATACATCTTGATATTCTATTAAATAACCTTAAATAATGCTTTAGCTATCTTGTATTTTATTTCTAACTGTTCTTTGTTTATCTGGACAGCTTACGGAGTACGCTCTGAGTTTGTTTATATTTTTGGTTTGTTTATAAGGGCGCCCTACAACCCTTTCCGTTTTTTACAGTCTGCTTTATTGTCCAACGAAATCCGTTTGATATCCGGTCAAGGCGGTTCGGACAGTCAGTAGGGTTCGGTCAGTCGAGAGTTTGGAGCCAGTTGATCTGATCAGTGGGTCACGTATTAAGCATTGGTCGGTGATTTTTGGGCATAACACATGAGGGATCTACTCGGAAAACATTTTACTGAGTATTGTGATTGAGTGATACAAAAGTTTAACGTGCGTTGTTGAAGAACCGGTGACTGTGGCATACTCCTACAGTGACGTAACGGTCGAGCCTCAACCCTTGTTTTATCAATCGCTGTATTCTAGTTTTCTAGTTTTCCTTTTTGGCCTCACCACTATAGTTGCTAGTTTATCTATATAGTTGACTTGTGGGAAAAATTTGGAGAGGACGCTTTTTCTGTAGTATATAATTGCTTCTCTTTTGTGTATTATTAGCGACTGTGGTTACTACAGGTTATATGATATTCACAGTAACATCTGGGATTTCAAGATAAAGGAAACTAATGAATGTCACTCCTCTCACTAAGTACCAATTATAATACTGGTTTGTTGCTACTACAACACTGTTTTCTGCTATTCACTGGTATCACTAGATTATATGCGAGTACACTAGCAGCCAGGAAAGATTATGAAATCAGTGACCTGTGGCAATATTTCTGGCAACTTCTGGCACCTGCCTAATTTAGGCTTATCACTTCATTTACAAATTCACTGTTTTCAATTGCTACTTTAGCCTTTATCATCTATATACTAGGGAAGCCACAGTAGTATAACACTATAACACTTTGTATACACATGTTATCAGGGTGGACTTTCTTCCTCTGACAAGAAAGTTCAATTATTATTATTTTTTTCACACGGCACCATGGCCTTATGTTTTCCCTTGGCAGTAAAACTCTGCTAGGTCGTTAGTGCACACTATTTCTCCTCTTTGGACTCAGTATATAATGTTTTCCGCCCAAGATTGGTTTCAGGCGCTAGAGGGTATGGTTCAGTATAGGATTGTTGCACAAATTTAGGTTCTAGGCACGTAAGAGCGACCGTTGAAAATACACGAGATAACCCGGAGCACAACGAGGCAGACGAGATATTGTTGTGTGCCTTTACAAAGATCTTCAACAATCAATTGAATGGGCAACTCCCTGAGTATGGAAGATGGCAAATGTTAGTCCAAAAAAAAATTTTTTAAAAAGGGAGACAGACATGATGGCGCTACAATACAGTCCTGTATCACTAAAGTGTATAGATGCAAGGTCATGGTGGAAGATCATCAGGAGAAGAGTGGTGGAGCACCTTTTCCTTGATGGGTATAATCTATCAATTAAGAAAATACTTCCAACCACCTTCACCAACCCAGGTATGGTGTGTGTGTGCCTGGTTCTATTGCTAACTTATATTTTTTGTTAGTGTAAATTGTAATCTAGTGTTTGTATGCATTTGTAAGTGGAAAAAAGGGTGTTCCACTTTACGGCGGTTTCCGCTTTACAGCGTAGCCTAGGAACCTAACCAGCCGTTATAAGTGCGGGCCTATTGACAAAAAGCCGCATCTATGGTTCCAAGGGTTTAATGAGAGAGATTTTTTAGATACTTATTTTGGAAGTCTTTGAGAATCAGGCAGTGCTTATGCGATGGCCCCAAACAAACACTGGGCAACTTTTTACCATACTTCATTGTTGGTAAAGCTCAAAGTTGACAAAAGTTTGTACGGTACGTTACCTTTGAGAAGCATGTGATTTATGATTCGTTAAGAAGGATTATCATCGTGCTTTTGATCTCCACCAGTAAGTTATAAAAAACCTTTAGAGCATTATAACACCACAGCCAACTCAGTCGTATGTAGATTTTGCTTGTGAAATGAAAATCGCTTTTGAGAGATGGTTGTAGAGCGTCTATCTGTAAATTACACGAAAAAATCATTTTAACAGTTGATCCTGCATGAGGATTTATATAATTATTGTTCCAGAAAGGACTTGCATAGGCATTTGATTAGTTGCCCATTGTACGATATACTAGTGAAAACATCCCTCACTCGCGATAATTATGATATTCAACAATTGATTGGCGAAAGAAAAATGAAGAAACAGTGACTAATATGTTACCTAATGAAAGGACGATCTAATCTTTACAGAGATATGTCGATACAGAATTCCTTACCCGACCTCCTATTTTGGCCTCACTCCCATGATTGATAAATTTAGTTCTAACTCTAGGAAAAGTTCATAACCACTAGGCATTAACAGTGAATTGAACTGCTACTTATTGTAATAAAAAAGGGCATTTTTAGGAAACATGTTATTGGCTAGAGTGGGTTCAGATTCGAGCAAACTTCATTTCCCCAAATTTCAGGTATTATCTTCATCTGGACAACTCAAAAGAAACTGAACCCTAGTACTGAACAAGGTTTGCAAGTGCGATTCATTAGTCAGTCTAGATGACTCAATTAAGACAGTCCTATTTCGGAACAAGAGATTCGCTCAGCTAATGAGTCCCTTCTATGCTAAAGTGAAAGTTGGGATTGAACGAGGCTCAAGTAGGTGAAAATGTTAATTCCTTCCATGATACTGGAAGTTATTTAACTTATTGAAGCAGGGCAAACTTCCCGTAAGTGATCGACTCACACCAAGCTAGATGTGTATTTGAAGCCTATGGAGGTGCCATTATATGGAGTGCCTCTTCACAGGATATACATCCAAACACCAACCTATACTTGCTTTGTGTCGGGAGCCCCAGTACATCCAGCGAAACTTTCCTTTCAGGGCGTTGACTTACTTTATAGGCAATGATCTAGGTCTATCCAGGTATAAGCCGAGGCCTCTTGTTATTGATAATTCTACTGACATTAAAACTGTGCCATGAGAAGCTCCCGAAAAGAGGCTCCCTTACCTTATTTCCTATGAATGTTATAACTTAGAGCATTGTTAGTGCGCATCATATCCTTGGTCATACTGAAAGTCCTAAGTGAAGGCTGGGATTTAGGTCTTGGTTTTTGTTCAGCCGATCCTTACAACCCTGATCTTCAAATCTGAAATATTCTATGATAGGCCTTTTCATGGTTTCTGATATTAAAATGCTATTCGTAAGAAGAATTTAATAAAGGATAGTTCCTGGATTCCATCCCTAGAGAAATTACAAGAGTTAGGCTATTACAGAAGACAAACGCAAAGACTGGACAATTGTTTATATCTTGCTAATGGTATATTAATGAGAAAGGAAAGTTCTTTTTTCTTCCGACGATCATTTTGTCATTCAGCAAACATTAGGGTGCTCCCTAACACCTTTAGAGTATTAGCTTTAGTTCGCCCACCTATAGTCCCATGGGAGGTCATTGGGGGGTATAGAAATTGCTGGGCAAAATATCCATGCATTTTCTTGGGCCAGAATGTAGGAGATGTGGAAAGCTTATCTAAAAAGTTTGTCAGTCTGCCAAGTGACCGGCTCAAACACTTCGCACACACCTCAACCAGTTCCTCATTCCGATTCCCGTCAGTGGTGAGCCCTTCTCTGCTGATAATTGTTGTTGGTCCGTTACCCAGGACCTAAACAAGGGAATCAATATGTTTACAATTATGGATGTCGTTACTCGATATCCAGTTGCTATTCCCTCTGGGAAAAAATTATAATCTCTCATCAATGTTCGACTTTGCAAAAATTTTTCTCTCAGGTGGGGAGTCCACGATTAATTCAATCCGATGCAAGGTTCAAATTTTACTTAAAGTGTTCATGATGCCTTATCTCGCTAGAAATAAGTCTGTAATTTTTATTGCATATTCGCCTCCCAGTCACAAGGAGCCTGAAACGATTTCATCAAGCAGTAAAATCAATGTTGAGAGTCGTATTTGCGTGCAGTTTCCCGAGTTTGTGATGAGGGATTTATAATTTCTTCTTGTTAGCCTTAAGGGAAAGCGAAATGATAGCTTGGGATGTCCATTGAATTAATGTACGGACACAAGATGTGGCCCCTCGCGTACTAAAAAGATTCATGACGGGAGAAAATCTCAAAACCTCGCTGAAAAACAATCTCAAACTCTAATGCAAAAGCCATTTGTCCAACTGTGGGACTTCGCCCTCCCCCCCAAAAACTTCAGCTAAGGCCCAATCCTAGATGATGATTGTTATGGACAAACACACACACTATTGCTTCTGTTAATTAAACCAGGTGTCAGGGTGATGACACAGAGAAACTTTTACTGGACTGCTCTGCAACTAGTTACAAAGGTCCTTGGAAGTGATGAGGGCCTCAATGAGGTAAATTATGTACTACAAACTCCAGGGGAAAGAGAAAAGCAAAACGTACTTATCACATAACCAACTTAAGGCTTACCACCTAGTCTCGTACCAATTATAGACAGTTCTTCCTTTTGCTGATATGAAAATGTATGTCTGACCAGCTTCTCTTATAAAGCGACAGATGTACATGGCAATCTCTTGATACTTCTTATGGACCTTGATTTGGGAAAAAAGCAAAAAAGTATCAAAGACTTGATGTTACTTATGAGGTTTTATTCGTGATGTCCCTTTGGGTTGCACTTTGGGGAATTCATGCATAGATGAAAAGGAGCTGCCTTGCAAACAGTCACCTTATAGGCAAGTCCATAAAAAAAAAAGCATTAAAAAAGAAGTAGAATTTTTGTTGTCCCATGTACTCATAGAAGGAGTGGGCCTACCGTATATTATTTCCCAAGCCAAAGGCCCCTCTAGAATTGCATTATTATGAAAGGGTTAAAGCTCTCACGGACCGGTGGTTCCCATCCCCCATTGATAACTAAAGACAGAGTATCAGGAGCGCCTTTTTACCCACCTGGATTTTTTTAAGGGGATTACCAGTGCCGTTTCCCCAGCGAGCCCAAGAATACCCGCTTTATTACAAGGGGTTTATTAATTATCGCATTATTCTTGGGGTTGTGTAATGTGGACTTACCTTCCAGGCCGATGAACCTATCCCAATGTTTTAAAAGGAGGGATGCATATTGATATTTGTTATATATAGAAATAGGGGGGGAAAACATTTAATTCGCCGGGAAAACCTTATTTAAGAAGTTAGAAAAGCAATTCACCATAAATTTACCCAAGTGTCAGTTTGGAAAAGCCAAGATTAAAACCTCGGTTTTTTTATGGGCCGGGTGAGTACCCCGGAGTAAAAGTTAGGGCCCTTTCCCAGTTTCCTATCCCTCAAGATAGAAAGTTGCACAGGTTTCCCTTTGGGAAAGAAGGGGGTTTTTCGACTTTCTGTCCTAATTTTTTCAGGTTCGTCTCCCTTTTGTGAGTTGACCCGTAGAAGAAGAAATTTCGTGGCAAAAAATTGTGAATTTTTTTAAACGGGTTTAAGTGTTGCTTTCTTCAAAACCCGTATTGAAAAGTTGACTTTAATCAACCCCTTTTATTTACCTTTTAGCCAGCGGTTTTGCTGTGGGGGCGGTGTTTTTTAGAAAACCCCCCTTATGTATTTTGCATCCTAATCTTAAATTTTTTTTAAAATTGAAATATCACCAAAGAATTACGCCACTGTAGGAAAAGAAGATCTTTCCCAGTAATATTTTGGAACATTTTGACGTTTATCTGGGAACCTCCCCCCATAAAATTATGGTATTTTCCAATCACAAATCTTTAATTTATATTAATTCTATGAAATCAAAGAACACCCGGATCCTCAGGTGGGCTCTGAGGATCCAACCTTATTTGATTAGTACTCAACACTTAAGTGGAACTCTTAACATAATTGCTGACGCCCCTTCTTGCCCCTAAAAAAAAAATACTTTAAAATTTAAAGTTGAGAGATGAGTACTCTCAGAGCCTAATTTACAGTGGACCCCCGGTTTACGATCAGCTCCCAATGCGACCAATTATGTAAGTGTATTTATGTAAGTGTGTTTGTATGTGTATATTTGGGGGTCTGAAATGGACTAATCTAATTCACAATATTCCTTATGGGAACAAATTCGGTCAGTACTGGCACCTGAACATACTTCTGGAATGAAATACTATCGCAAACTGGGGTCCACTGTATATATATATACAGTGGCCCCAAGAAAGCTTCTAGTGCCAACCCTACAGCAATAAGGGTGAGAATTACTATAGAGATGAAGAAAAAGATCATTGATAAGTATGAAAGTGGAGTGCGTGTCTCCGAGCTGGCCAGGTTGTATAATAAACCCCAATCAACCATCGCTACTATTGGTGGTACAGCTGCTGCTGCTGTTGTACCACCGTCAGCTGCTGCTGCTGCTGTAGTACCATCTGCTGCTGCTGTAGCATCGTCTGCTGCTGCTGTAGCACTGTCAGCTGCTACTGCTGTTGTAACACCGTCAGCTGCTGCTGCTGCTGCTGTAGTGCCGTCTGCTGCTGCTGTAGCATCGTCTGCTGCTGCT
This sequence comes from Cherax quadricarinatus, assembly GCF_026875155.1. Lineage (NCBI taxonomy): Eukaryota > Metazoa > Arthropoda > Malacostraca > Decapoda > Parastacidae > Cherax > Cherax quadricarinatus. The sequence continues at coordinate 11,302 of NW_026469558.1, forward strand.
GTATCACTGTCAGCTGCTGCTGCTGCTGCTGCTGCTGCTGTAGCACCGTTGTTGGTGTGGCTTATTGAGAATACCAAGAAACAATTAACCCCAGAGGATTTGCCACCCAGGATAACCCAAAAAAGTCAGTGTCATCGAAGACTGTCTAACTTATTTCCACTGGGGTCCTTAATCTTGTCTCCCAGGATGCAACCCACACCAGTCGACTAACACCCAGGTGAACAGGGAAAAATGCCTGGAACTAGTGCTCATATTGGTGAATTTAAAGCCAGCAAAGGTTGGTTTGAGAGATTTAAGGAAATGTGTACAACGTGGACAAGGGTGCAAACCTTTATGGAAGAAAATCACCCTGTCACAGCTATTGCAAGCCGTGCTGGTGACTTTTACAATGACAATGTTGTGAACCACTTTAAAAAAATCTTAAGGAACGTGAGGTACAGAGCTCTATGGACAGATTTTTGGTGTGACAGAGGTCCAGTGACTCTCAAATTGTTCCCAGTGGCATTAAAAATAAAAGAGAAGTAACCCCAGAAAAGGACTTGATACCTAAAGTTCTTGTGAAAGGGGATTCTCCTTCCAAAAAATAATACACCTCCATCATCTCTCCTCCTCCCATCCCATCACTCATCACCACATCTTCAATAAAGGTAAGTGTCATTTATTCTTCATTACACAATATACACCTACCATCCGACTTACGACCTGCTCGACTTATGACCACTCGACTTACGACCGTGTTTTTTATGCCAAATTTCTGGGAAATAAACAACTATTTGTGTTGTACACAGTGTTTATCCTAAACCTTACAGTATAAAATACAGTACTAACAACATAAAAAGTAAAGTAAAACATGAAATACCAAAATAAAACAATAAAATAAAGTCATTACAAAAATGTTTTTTTGATATTCAGTAGTAAAGTTCGACTTACGACCATTTCGACTTATGACTGGTTTTCTTGGAACCGAACTCGGTCGTAAGTCAGATGGCAGGTGCATATTGTGCATGTATCCTTTGTTTGTGTGTAGGAAAATGCATATTTCATGTGGTAAATTTTTTTTTTATCTTTTTGGATGTCTTGAACGGATTAATTTGATTTCCATTATTTCTTATGGGGAAAATTAATTCAACTTACGATAATTTCATCTTACGATGTGCTCTCTGGAATGGATTAAAT
>NW_026469559.1:0-12341 GCF_026875155.1 Cherax quadricarinatus
CTGCGACAATCAAAGGCATTCTCATCCCAAAAACACAAAACTATTTTTAACTACAGAAAAGGTCGAAAACCAAACCTAGTCTTTGTGGTGTCAAAGGGGCCCCGGATGCAACACCCCAGAAATTTCCCAGGAAAAGCTGTTAAAAATTGACCACTGTCTGGAAAATCTTCAGCTCCTCCCCCAAACATCTTGCTCCGGGGGGATTTCAATTAGGCACCTAAAATGGGGGAATTAGAAATTTTATTGTTGCAGTAAAACACCAGAGGACTCTGATAAAAAATCACCTCACACGAGCTTTTAATCTTGCAAAAAATTAAATTTAAAAACCACAAAAAAATAAGCCTACAAAAACTGGAGAATACATAGCCCTCACTTCACTAAAAAATGATGATCTATAAGAAATGTCACATATCAAAAAAATTTACTCAGATCACAACAAAATTGAGGTTCAGACAGTTGCTGGAGCCCCAGCCCGAAAAAATGAGACTAGCACGAGGGAGCATTCCCAAAAATTAAACTTAAATAAAAAAAACAAAAAAGGGGGCCCAATAAACCAAGTCCTTAACCGAATAAGGGGGAAGATTACTAAGCAAACAAGACCCAAACTTATGTAGAACAGATTAACTCGGGGGCATCGATGTATGCACAAGGCTTTTTCCCTCTAAGAAAAAGGAGGAGTAATGTAAAAAAAAAGAAAGAGACAGGCGCCCCCTTTACGGGCGACGGAAAAGAATAACGAGCGGCAAAAAAGGGGCAAATATCTGAAATGGCAGGGGAACTGGTAGAGAAATAGCAAGATAAAAATTAAATAAAAAAACCCTTTTTGGAGTCAGGAATCGCGGGAAAATAAAAGCCATAAATGAAATCGAAAGAAACCAAAGTATTTTTCTCCTATGCCAAATCAAATCGAGAACAACGCCCATATTGGGCCCCTACTTAAACAAGATGGGTCTAAAGATGACAGCAAGGAAAAAGGGGCTACTCAAAATCCCAATATACTCAGTTTTTAGCAAGCGCTAACCAGACTGAAGTCGAAGACAAATGAATTTTTTATGGAAGCCCCAAAAATTTGATTAAACCCAAGCCTATCCGAGTTTTCCTGACGCCAAAATGACTTCGAAAAAGGCGATAAAAGACATGCCCAGCCTCTGCCCCCGGCCCGCCCCTGGAAAACCCGTGTTTATCAAGAAATGCAAGAAGCCCCCATCAGGACCTTTTCCATCTATGGAGAGGGAGCATGGACACGGGGGTCGTCCCTCAGTTTTTAAAAAAAACAGACATCCCCACTCCACAAAGGGGGGCATAAAAACAACAGCAAAGAACTACAGACCAATGCACTAACATCCCCTTCATAAAAATCTTAAAGGGTCCAAGAACAAGATCACCACCCCCTCAAAAAAACCCCTCATTCACAACCCAGGGGGGAAAATGGGTTTAGAACAGTCGCCCTGTCTGTCTCAATACTGATCACTATACAGGTCCTAAAAGCACTAAAGACAAAAAAATGCAGATGAAATAAAAGACTTTTCAAAAGCCTTTGACAGTGTGACCATGGCGTAATAGGCACAAAATGCGCGCTAAAGGAATAACGGAAAAGTCGGTCGTGGATCTTAATTTCCCCACTAACAAACACAGAGAGTATCGTCAAAGGTAAAGTCCGAGGCGCACGGTGAAAAGCCTGTTCCACAAGGCACAGTATAGTCCCATCTTGTTCTCATCCTCATATCCGACAAGCAAGGATGTCGCCACAGCACCGTTCTTCCTTTTCAGATACACCCGAATCTGCATGACGGTCTTCCATTTCAGACACTGCAAGGGTCCGGCGGACTCAACCAAATCTTTTAGTGTGGGGGCAGAAACAATATAAATTCAACGATAGAAATTTCAAATTTCTCAGAATGGAAACATGAGGAAATTAAAAACTTTATCAGAGTACAAAACAAATTTGGCCACAAAATAGAGCAAACACCAACGTCAAAGACCCGGGGGTGATTATGTCGGAGGGTCTCCCTTCAAGGCCATAAAATTGTATAATCGCATCTGCTAGAAAAAAGACAGGATGGGTAAAAACCTTCAAAACTAGGGAGGCCAAACCCTGATGACACCTTTGGTCACTTTTTTATCTAGGGGTGGAAAAATTGCGCCTTAAAAAAGCCCTTTTAAGGCAGGTGAAATTGCCGACCTGAAAATGTAAGAGAAAAATTTCACGGCGCGTAAAGGGATAAAACACCTAATTTGGGAGCGCTTGGGTTTCTAAAAACCCGTTCCCGGAACGCAGGGGGGAGAGAACATGATTATATACACCTGGGGAAAAACCTGAGGAATAGTACCGAAATTGCACCGAAAAACACTCACTACGAAAACAAAGACTTGGGAACGATGCACCATCCCCCCAATGAAAAGCAGGGGTGTCCTACACGTTTAAGACCCTACAAAAAAGTGTCAGGGGCCCGAGACTGTTCAACTCCCCCCAGCACACATAAGGGGGTTACCCAAAAACCCTGGCAGTCTTTAAACTGGGACTGGACAAGCACCCAAAGTCAGTTCTGATCAGCCGGGCTGTGGCTCGTACGTTGGTTTGGTGCAGCAGCAGCAACGCCTGGTTGATCAGGCGCTGACCCACAGGAGCCTGGTCACAGACCGGGGCCGCGGGGGCGTTGACCCCCGAAACTCTCCCCAGGTAAACCCCAGGTAAATCAGAATCTTAAGCAAGCATTACGGTGACCTCATGCATTACTAAATTCCTTACATGCCAATATGTCCATCATTACACTAACTGAAACCTGGCTAAAGCCTGATGTTCAGATGTCTATGCCATTCCTGGTTACACAGCCATACACAACTGTAGGCCAGACCAACAAGGGGGTGGCACAGCCATATTTCTACTCAGACCAAATAGAATGTATCACTAATACTTGCACAAGGATGAACATGGGGAATATATAATAAACCCAAATTCAAATCCAAATACCTACAAAAACCCCTCAACATTGATAAACATCTACAGAGTTCCACAGTCAAACATTAGCCAATTTTGTCAAAAACCTAGTAAGTATGATTAAATGATGCACGCATGAACAAAGATCACTTACTACTCTCAGGTGACTTTTAATATAAATCTCCTGCAAGACCAGGGGCCCACACATTACTGAATTCACAAACACAATGAGTAACTGTATGCTGTACCAACAGTAACAAAACCTACTAGTGTTACAGAGGTCGGTGTTTCCATAACTTACCACATCTGGACCAACACCAATATCCCTTTAAATCAGGCATAATTACAGATTAATTCCACAGACCACTACCCTACTTTCCTCATTAACAACTCTTGGTATACTACCCAAGACACTACTAAAGTCACCTTCAGACTTCACAAATGAGGCAGCAATAATACTTCCCCCCCCCCCCCCCCAACGCAGTAGCAAACCATTGACTGGCACGCTGAGCTAGAAATCTATACAGATATTGAGATGTATTAATATTTTTCTAAAAAAGGAACCAATACTCTATAATAAGCACTGCCCTAAAAAAACTAAACAGATGACAGAAAAAAAAATAAGAGGACTGAACAGTCCCTGGCTAACACCCAGCATTTCTCATATCCCATAAAATAAAAACACAATATGTGTCTATAAACAGTACAGAATGGGTCACATAACCAGAGACCAACAAACGTTACTCGTCAATCCTAACCTGCCTGATAAGAAGGGCAAAAAATTGTATTATGAGAACAGGATTATCCAACTTACGTAGGTGATATAAAAATGACCGGGAAAACCCTATCGAAAATTCTGGGAACAAAAGATATCACGAAATAGCGAAATAAAATTAGCAAAATCAGATGAACCCCAACTCCCACCAACAGAAACAGCAAACCAGATCAATGATTATTCTCCACTATGGACATAACCTTGCCAATAAATCCCAAGCTAGATACCCACCATAAGACACCTCACCGGCAACTACCGAAAACAACACTGTTCCTAGCTCCGATCTAACCCATACGAAGTCTCACTTATTATCAACGCACTAAAAAAACAAGGCAGGAGATTTGAATACCTTACCCCCTTTATATACAAAATAGGTCACATGTGCTATCTGGTGGCCTGGTGGTTATCGACTCTCGCTTCACACGGCGAGGGCCCTGGGTTCGATTCCAGCCAGAGTAGAACACAATTGGAACGTGTTTTCTTTTCACTGTTTGTCTATGTTCCCCATCAGTAAAAATGGGTACCTGGTGTAGTCGACTGGTGTGGGTCGCATCCTGGGACACTGACCTAAGGAGGCCTGGTCACTGACTGGGCCGCGGGGGCGTTGACCCGAACTCGCTCCAGGTAATTCATTGCAATCCTTTTATCTAATCCATTGATTCCTCCACCTTCCCTACAGTACTCAAAATTGCAAGGGTCACCCCGATCCACAAAGGAGGAGACCAAACAGAGTTGAATAACTATAGGTCAATATCCAACTTACACCCTCTCTCAAAAATCTTCGAAAATTAATTCATAACGTATCTACTCATACCTTATCTCCTGACATACCACCCCTGCCAATTTGGATTCAGCCTAATAAAAATACTTATGATGCTTTTATACACATGCTAGACATATATACACAGCAATAGAGAAAAATAGAAGTCCCACTGGGGTTCTTCATTGACTTAGTAAAGTTTGGATACGTTGACCCATGACGTGCTCACGTAAAATTGTCACCACTATGGTATAAGTGGGCACTCCCTCAACTACCTCAAGTCTTACTCAGCAACAGAGCCAATTGTGTACGCAAAAATGGGGCAACTCTTCTGCCAACCAATTACAGTGTGTCCCACAGGAGGGTCCTTGGCCCTCTTCTCTTTCTCCTATTCTGATGACATACCAAATGCTATAGCTATTTACTCTAAGCCATACACTTTTGTGCAGATGACTACTAAATAAGTCTTCTCCACCCGAGCCCAGTCACGCTAGCAATTCTGGAAATAACGGTATTACAGAAAATATCTTCCTGATGATGACTTACAAACTTACACTAAACAGTGACCAAATACTACTTCATTCTTGTTTGGTAACAGAAGCTACAGATGTCCTTTCACTAATGATAAACGGATAACCTATCACAAAGCCTAACAGAGGGAAAATTCTTAGGAAATCCACCTTGATAATAGACTCAAATTTCATTACCACATATACACAATTTTCTAAAAAAAATTCCAAGACTGTAGGATACTATCGAGATACGGTACTATGCTCCACAGGTCAGCCCTCCTGGCCTTATACTATCTTATTTACCCCTAAATTTCACCTATGGAATTTGGTGCAGGGGCTCAACAACAATTACCATCTCAGACCACTAATTACCAACAAGCTGCGTTAGAATGATAACAAATTCTCACTACAGGCAGTACACTCCACAATATTCAAACACTAAAACCTAATCACCCATTCAAAACATCCATTCTGATTTACTGCACCTATTACATACATTGAACATTATCTTGATATTTAACCCTCCACTCAAACATTCCTTGCAAACCTAACAGATACATGAACATAACACAAGGCACAGATCACTCTTTGATGTTCCTCGTGTCCTTCTCCACTATGCAAAAACTCAATGCACATAAAAGGCCTAAAATCTGGAATTCATTACCTGTATAACTATAAAGAAACACTACCTGTTTTAAAGCATAGTCTCTTCTTAAAGATTCACTCACTCACCAAACCAAATAAAAACTGAATAACTCAACTTATAAATTGTTATATCTTAAAGTTTCTCACTATTATTTCACATAAATGTTAAACTAAAACCCATCTACTTTATATTTTTTTAATACACTACCTATTCAGAATCTCCTACGACCGAATGTACAACAATGAATGCAACCATATGACCTGTCTTTGTAATACTCACTTGTGCTTTATGTAATCTGTTACATTAATGTTTTTTTCACAGATTTCATAATTGCCTTGTCTAAATTTGAGTTAATTTAAGCCAGCCCGTAATGCTATGAATAGCTATAAGTGGTTTTGCATGCTGCTATTATCTGTATTTTTTTTTGTACCTCTGTATGTGTGCTCAAAATTGTAATAAATAAATAAATAAATAATTAAATAAATAAATACTCTACATGGACCAAAAATACTATAGCATATATCTGGTCCAAACTTCCTTCCAATACAGAATAGCAATACTAGAACTCAACACACAAATCAGGATATAAATAACCATAATTTAAAATAGAAGATGACTGATAACGTTGACCCTGATCTAAACCTCCATTAATTGGACACCCAATCAAAATCTATTTGGAAAGTTACTGCTTTATTAACAGCATCACAAGCCCACCCTATCTAAACAATGCTAAAAAAGTCTATCAGTACTTACCTACAAACATAAGTCCTTATGGCAAACACTATGTTTGACCTCCTAGCAACTCCTTGAATCACTAAAGACACCTTCCCTGCATTATTCTTACTGAGATATGGCTTAAGCAAGAATTTAGATATCTACCCTTTACAAGGATACACAGCAATTCACAAACTGCAGACCAACCAAGGTGGGGGTGGGATTGCAATCTATCTCTAACAATTATCTGTCTTCGCACCACTGCTTTTAGTGATGGAATTTGGGAATACATTTTTGCTAATTTTACTGTAAAAAACCTTTAAGAGCCTATAACCTTCGTGCCTTTTACCGGATACCTCACACAAACATCCAAATTTCAGTGAGAAATTTAATGTCACTTATAACTAACAGACAAAGGAATAAGCAACCCTTCTCTTAGCGAAGACTTCAACATACCTTGCTTACTAGTTGGATCAGCCGGTAGCTGATTTCATCACAATAGAACAACACACTTCTCATACCAAACAATAACTAAACCAACAGGCTCACTGAGACAAGTGCACCATAACAGACCACATATGGACCCAATATACTAGCCCCCCTTATATCATGGATAATCATGATAGCACTACAGACCAATACCTACCTTCCTCATGACAAACATTAGTAAACCACCACTTGGAATACAACAAAAGTCTCATTTAGACTCCATGACGAGGCTCAGTAAGGAAGTTACAGCTGACCTAGAGACTGTTGACTGGCTACAGAATTCTCCAAGGCCAATGGTATTGATGACTGGTCAGACATTTTTCTTAACAAATTACTTAGGACTATACAACAAACAGTCAACCTACGGAACCCATCTGTAACAAATTGACTCACGCCCCCTCTGTGTGAACCCTAGATCATTACTCCTCAATGTCGCGCTATCCGCGCGCGTGCCCCCCAAAAGAGGACTGTTCTCACACTACTAGTTCACACATCTCGTGAATATTCCTCAACCACTGGCCTCAAGCACAAACCACAAAATATGATAATTGCAATATTGACAGGGCTTAATATACAAAGATATTCTTAAACTCTATTCATCAGCTCTCACCAAAGTATAAAGAAAAGACCTAACAACTATACTACCTCCAGTAGATTCATAGACCACTAGAGGAGAATATTAAAGACGGGAAAAACATCGCTCTCAGATTCTAGAGGACCACAAACTGAGAAAAAACCAAGAATTTTGTCCCTAACTAAAACCTAATGAAACACCACTACATCCCCACTGGACAACAGCTAACATGATAAATGACTTCTTGTCAACCTTGGTTATAATCTGCCAGTAAAAATCCCACATACCAATGCCCATGCCGGGGACTACCTAGATGGGAATTCCCTAATTCCTTCTTTCTTGCACCAATGAGCCCACGGGATAGGCTCCGAGATTATAAAGTCACTTAAAAATAACACGAGGGAATCTGTCTATGTCCACCATTACTGTACAAGCGGAGCGGCCCATGTCCTTTTCGCATGCTATTTCATTAACTTTTTGAACAAGTCACTAGAGACTAGCCCTTCCCGAAACTACTCAAGATGGCTAGGGTTACACCAATACATAAAGGTGGGTGAAAAAAACCCCTACAGACTTAAACAATATAGGCCAATATCTAACTTACAATTGCTCTATCCAAAATCTTTGAGAAATTTCGTGCACAGGAGACTGTATTCATTTATAACGGCTTCAAAAACATACTCAACCCCTGCCAATTTGGATTCAGGAAAAAATAAAAGCACTAATTGATGGGCACTCATAAAATGATAGATTCTGATTACAAGCATTGGAAAAATAAGGAATATCCACTAGGAATTTTATTGACCTAAGAAAAAGCTTTTGACACAGTTAGACCACGGACATCCTTCTCCACAAACTTGATCATTACGGTATAAGTCGGCCATGTACGCTTGCTTATTTCAAATCTTACATTACTAATTAGGTATAGTATGTCACCATTAAGACACAGCATCAGCAACACGGCCACTTGATGCTGGTGTGCCACACGAAGTGTCCTTGGTCCCCTGTCTTCCTCATATCCATCAATGACCTTTCCAAAGTATCCAACACCTGAAACCCATTCTCTTTGCTGGACGACCACGACTTATGTCATCTCTCACCCTAATCTTGCCAACCCTCAACACCATGGAATGAGGAGCTGGGATTAAAATTCGACTTGATGACAGCCAATAAACGTACGCTTTAAACTGACAATCTACTATATTATGTTTGGTAGCAGGAGCAGGAGATGCACATAATTAACATTACGATTGGACAACATTAATTACCAGAATAATGGGGGCAAATTCTAGGCTTATACCTTGCAAAACCTTGTATTTCAGCACCCATATCCAGCATTTAAACCAAAAAAGTATCCATAACGGTTGGGATCTCTCCAAAGATACGATACTACGTGCGCAAAATGCCTTCTACACTATACCACTCACCTTATTCTAGCCATACCTTCACCTTATGTTATTTGTGCTTGGGGATCAACTGCAGCAACTCACCTAAAGCCATAATAACCCAACAAAAAGATGCAGTAAGATTAATCACTAAATCACATCCTTGCAACACACCCCCACTATTCATAGACGTAACGTCTCCCAATTAAGTACATCCACACTTACTACTGTGCAATCTACATCTACAGGGCCTAAAACTCTAATATCAACCTGACCGAAAACGCTGTCTTGATGGTTGTGACAGAACCCACTGATAACACCAGGACACAATCATTCTCTATGAATTCCCCGTGTCCGACAAACCGTTACAAAAGTATTCAATTGTATGTCAAAGGGCCTAAAAATCTGGATTACCTTCCTGAGATCTCTAGAACTGCAGACACCTTCATCACCTTCATACTACCATTAAGGAAAACATCTTATCTCCCTGATACACCACATCAACTAACTACACGTATACCACCTGGTGGTTCACTTTACACTCATCATTTGACCATAAACTAGAAAATATTAATCTCAATCTTAAATAATGAATCGTGATACTCCAATACTGAAACTATGTACTGTGCCAAAACAAAAGCATTTCCATTGCTCTAAACTAACAAACTAGGATTTTGTCACTTGGCCATAATACAAACTTACCTCATAATTTGTATATTTTACAATTAAGAATAAAACTAAGTCTGCCCGAAATGCCTAGCATTGCTAGCGGTCTAGTGGTACACTCTGTAATCACTATTTACTACTTGTAAACCACACAATAACATAATTTGTAAACTCAGCATTGTTATCCTTATAGAGAATAAACTATGAATGCATTGTATTGAAATGTAACTCTTGACTATATTATTACCATGGGATTATTTTTCCCTTTGAGGGACTTGACGATACTTAGAGTCATTTTGTGTTATATCCTTTAGAACTGTTTGGCGGACTGGTCTGCAATTGAACAATTATTCCTGCCGACCTTGTCTGATTTATCCAGACCGTACTCTGGAGTTTTGGCAAACCCACCCTTTGCATTAATAGGTTGATCAACTGCCTGGCTTACACCCTTTAATCCTAGCCACACATGTGCTAGCCAATTAATTGGGTAATTATTCACTCCACTCATGATCGATTTAAACTTGTGTACTATACCCACTTGTTCCTTCATCAGTAATTAATTATTAAGTATTTAATTCAATTGATTTTTTTTCACTGATTGCATCTGTTTCGAAGACCAGCGGGCAGATAATGGAAAATTTTATAGGGGTGATTAATGTATGTACCTCAAACATTATTACATACAAGTAATCTCATTGGGAGTCAACCATATTGTTTTCCGTAGTCACCCGTGTTAGACATTGAGAACACTTAACCACCCTGGTCACGGCAGTGTGGTCCTTCGGACATCACAATCTTTTCCAAATTCTTCGATAACAGTATGATTGTGATAGCACCCACAAATACGGTGCTACTAATAATTGTGGGACTGTATAGATTATATTAGTGTAACTGAATGAAGGGGGGGGGGGTGGGGGTAGGTTACACATGGATACATCCTTCAAGGAAAAACACTTGTACATAATCTCTCCCACTTACCATAGATTCTCTGGGTGGTCACTTTGATGTAGCTGGATCACTCATTACCTATCTATTACAACATCCTAACTGGCCACGAATTCAGTCTGCAATAACTAGAAGGGTTACTTAACTGTGGGTGATTGATACTCCTTATTTCCTCCATTCACCATCTCATTTCGATGTCCTGCTACACTGACACGGTTCTCATTCCAGCAGGACGAGGTATCCGTTGGTTTGTCCCGGTTTAGAAGTCGTGACTCAATGAACTTCACTTTCCTCGTCTCGGGAACAACGAGGTCTAACGTGTTCACTCGGAGCAAGGCGACTTATTTCACTTCACGCATTCTCTTAACTTAGCATTATTATCATTAATTACATTACAATTCACAAGACGATTTAATGTCTCATAATTATATATACACAGAGATCACTCCATTAAGATCTGAGACCGATGAGTGATGATTAAACCAAGGGTAAATTTCCCCGGGACACAGTCCATGGTGACGCGCTAGTCTCCCGGTCCCACCCTTATTCACTCATTTTACCACTTTATTATGGTGGTCCCGTAAATGACGTTCCCTCACTCTCCACCAGGAACAGTTACGGCACTTCCTATTATGAAATGAGGCCTATATTAATCCTTGAGGCCGCCGTGAACGCCAATTTCCTGGTTCCATGCTTTCCCAGCCTCCTCACTACATTCAAAACACTCCTGCCCCCCCATGCCCCGAGTCGACCTCTCCCCCAGCACATCCGCGCATGCGCAAAGGAAACTCTTGGTTCTGTCCTATTGTCAAATACATTTTTGACTCATGTCGACACATTAAACACCTATTAGGCGCTATAGCTTCGGAAAATCAAAAAAATTTCCACAATAATAATAATAATAATAATAATAATAATAATAATATATAATAATAACTTTTATTTTAACATGATACATAGTTGTGTCAAGGGATTATAGTGATTGGGTGTACATGCCAGAAGCCCCTCATTTTTATACAATTATTCTTCAGCACATTTTTTTTTTGTAAGCATTGTTCATTCCGTAAAAAGTAATTACCTGGAGAATACCAGGAGTGTATTCCGAGGGTCATCGCCCCCGAGGCCTGCTCCATGACCAGGCCTCGTGGTGGATCAGAGCCTGATCAACCAAGCTGTTCCTACTGGCCGCACATAAACCGACGTCAGTACTACAGCCCGGCTGAATAGGTACTGACTTTAGGTAGCTATCCAGCACCTTCTTGAAGACAGCCAGGGGTCTATTGGTAATAACCCTTATGTATGGTGGGAGGCAGTTTACAGTCTTGGGCCCCTGACACTTAGTAGTTTACCTGGAGATTCGTTTGTCGTGTATTTTGGGCACAGAGAGTGGATCATTAAGTCATTTGAGAGACATTCAAGTTGCTCAGTAGTTTGTAGTGCTTGTAGTAGTAATAATAATAATATTACTTAAGATCTAAAATACATATCACTGATACATGTACTTATGACTGTTGTGGAAAATACTGTATATATTTTCCAGCAATACAGTAGTTATATGTAAATAGATGGCCATACTGTATTTAATAATATTTATGTTATAAAAAATGGGAAGCTGTGCCTGCGCAGATGAGACTCGCCATTTTGTTTGAATTGAGACAACACAAACGTTAATGAAATGGGAAGAATTTTTCATGCTCAAGAGGTAAAATTTTGCTGACACCTCTCAAATAGGAGGCGAAATTGTTGGATGTGCATTCCTGCATAACTTGAGATATCAGGCGACTGGACAAGACAGCTCCAGGAACCTCAGATAAGTTTGTTTATGTTTGTAATTCTGGTCAGTGTTATTTTCATGGATAGACAGTGAGGTTTTCTGAGTATGATACACCTTATCTCCAGTCAAATTTTGGGGAGTGATTTTAAGATATATTCCCTTC
>NW_026469560.1:0-12232 GCF_026875155.1 Cherax quadricarinatus
AAAAGGGCGCAAAAGATGTAACTTAGAGCAGCGGGCATTCCTCTTTTTTATAAGTAAAGTAAATACAGTCATCCGCATATGCATGGAATTCGGAATAGATGAAGAACACTGAAGTAAAGAAACTTTTCATAACAACGGCCCAAGAAAAATTTCCCTGCGAAATTTCCCAATATTGTTCTTTTTGACACAAGAGATCTTTTTGAATTTTATTATTATTTTGAGAAAATTTTACCTGCATGAGGTTTACAAAGTTTACCTGAATTATTAGTGCAAGTAATTTGGGAGAGATAATGGGACTTAATCACAGTAGGTCGCTAAAACTGTAATTTCCTAAAGCCCACTTTTTTCACCACTCACAAAAAGCTAACCTGACTTTTAAAAATTTACAATATTAAAACCAGCACCCCGGGTAAATAAAAGTTTGGGGACTGTAAAATTTAGGCTTGCCGATAACAAAAAAAATTCATATACGACTTATATTTTATTTACTGTAGATGGATACACCACAACACCGACGACCCCTAACCCTACGGGCCAGCAGAGACAAATAAAAGGACAAAGGGATTTTCCTTGAGGAGGGTCATCCCCTTACTTCCGCCATCCAAGCCCATGATGACACCCTTCGGCCCCCTTATTCATCTAGGTTGGAAATAGCTGCACACAAAGGCCCTTTAAAGGCGGGTGAAACGTTGACCTAGAAAAGTGCAAGAACTTCATGGCACAGAATGCAAAAAACATCTCAAAACGGGAACACTTGAATTCCTCAACCCTACTCACTAAATGCAGGAGAGAGATACATGTTTATAACCTTGGAATACCAAGGGGGTTTAGAACCAAACTTGCACACGAAAATCACTCCTTAGAAAGCAAAAGAACGGCAACATGCACAACCCCCCAATGAAGAGCAGGGGTGTCCCTAGCACAAAAACCAAAATTTGGGGGGGCCCAAGACGTTCAACTGCCCCCACAACAAAAGGGGGATGACCATTAACCCCGGACGGGTCTTCAAAAGGGCGCTGGACAGGCATTACAATCAGTGCCTGACCTGAAGCCCCGACCACCGGGCTGTGGTTTTTACGTCGGGTTGCGTCTGCCAACATAACAGCCTGGTTTAAACCTTCCCGGGGATCACCCCCGGCCCCATTGTGAGCCGAGTGCCTAACAAGATAACGGAAAAAATTTCTGGGTCTTTTATCATTTGTCTAATGTCTTGGAAACAATTCTTCAAGGACCAAACATTGTATAAATCGCATCTGCAAAAAAATGACAGGATGGGTAATGAGAACCTTCAAAACTAGGGAGGCCAAGCCCATGAAACACTCTTCAGTCACTTGTTTATCTAGCTGGAATTTGCTCACTCTAACGCACCTTTCAAGGCAGGTAAATGCCGACCTAAAAATGTACAAGAATTTACGGCGCGCATAACGGAGATAAAACACCTCAAATTTTGGGAGGCTTGAGGTTTCAAACCTTATTCCCTGGAACGCAGGGGGAGAGATACATGTTATAACACCTGGAAAATCCTAAGGGACTAGTACCGAAATTGCACACGAAAATCACTCACTACGAAACAAAAGACTTGGCAGAAGATGCACCATCCCCCCCCAAGAAAAGCAGGGGGGTTCACAGCACTTAAGAACCATCAATAAGTGTCAGGGGCCCGAACTGTTCAACTGCCTCCCCCACACATAAAGGGGATACCAAAAGGGGGGCCCCCGGGAGTCTTCAAGCTGGCACTGGCAAGCACCTAAAGTCGGGTTTCCCGACAGCCGGCTGTGGCTCGACGTTGGTTTGGGTGCAACCAGAGCAACAGCCTGGTTTATCAGGGGCGATCCCCAAGGCCGGTCACAGACCGGGCCGCGGGGCGTGACCCCCCCAAACTCTCTCCAGGTAAACTCCCGGAATAAATGTAACCCTGTCACAGCCGCCTTGAACCTTGAACCTAGTTTATCTTTCTTGGGAGGCTAATAAACAAGCCTCTGTTTACTTGTATTCAAGCGGTAATCTTATCTGCACCAGCCCAACTAGACCCGTTTGCCTGCCCTTTTCAAGTTTTATCCCATTCATCATCAAGGGTTATGTTTGTGTCTGGGGCTTTTAAGGTTCTTAATTATTTCCCCAGTCTATTATTATTATTATTATTATTATTATTATTATTATTATTATTATTATTATAAAAAAGCGCTAAACCATTTTCCCAGTCGAAAGGTGTTATACAGAGGCAGCAGCCAGTGTCTGTAAGATGGATGCTATGCCCATTGTCTCCGTTATTTTGTCTGCCTCCGTATTTGCTTATTAATCTCTGTGGGATTAATAATAAACTCTTTTGCGTCACAACAACTTTGTTGAATGTAATTCATTTCCATGTACAGTATAGGATTTTACTCAATTTGATTTTCCCCTCAAGGAAGGTTCCTTGATGTTGGTGAGGGGCTCTTGATTTAGGGAATTGGATCTGTGCTCCAGTTCCCCGAATTAAGCCTGAATGCCTTCCACATCCCCCCCCCAGGCGCTGTATAATCCTCCGGGTTTAGCGCTTCCCCCTTGATTATAATAATAATAATCAATTTGATTTTATTGATAAAAATGACTGATTTTTACTTGGGATGGAACCACAAATTTTTGCCGATAACGATACCATCAGAACTAGTTGATACCACCGGTATCTGGCACAACCATAATTTTTAATATATTTAATAGGTTAATATTCATATATTATAAGGACCCAATGGAAATAATATTTGACGTTTTTGAGGTTCTCTTAGATGCTTTACACATATATTATTATGTAAGACAATTGTAATCATCCGTAAATTTTATACAATAGTAGTATCTACAATAGTAGTATCTAAATAAACATGTTAGGACACACATGAGTGAGCTTTGTGAGGTGAGTGAGTGACCTGGGTTACGCTGGACTCAACACTGCTGTTTCCTACCTTTCTTGTAAACAAGTGTCACCTCACACTAAACTCTTGATATATATTAGTTTTATGGAGGATTTAGTGGCGATCTTATGAGTACAGCTGTGAATATAGTCAATTGGTAAGCCTTGAGTACTGAGAGTAGAGCAGCCTCTCCTGGATCAAGTGGTAGCGCCTTGTGCTCGCCTCGGGACCAGGGTTCGATACCAGCTTGAAGGAAAATGTTGGGCATGTTACCATACACCTGTTGTTCCTGTTTTAGTACCTGTGTGTTGGTCTACTGCTGTGGGACTCATCCTGTGGAGGAACATCAAAGGAACCAAAAGGAAATAATCCAATAATTAAGACTTCCATGGGTTATCCTGGGTTAATAACCCTCTCTGTTAATACAAATGAAATCTCAACTTAAATTTACCATCCACCAGCGATGTTTATGGGTAAGTATAGCGCTGTATGACCCTTGTAGGTTTAGCGCTTAGTTTTGATAATATGGCTGACAATAAATAAGAACCCTCCACCAACACTGTTTATGGCTAAGTAATTCTCATTATAAATAAAAATCCATCTAAGAATCATTTCAGCAGCTATAATAACCCCAGAGAAAATAAATTACTGGCTTTTTTGAGGGCTATCCTAGGTAATTCGCACATTAGTATGTAAGAGAATAGTAAACATTCAAAGATTGTACCCCTCAAGGGAGGTTCCTTGACTGGTGAGGGGCTCTTGATCTAGGGAATTGGAGTGTGCTTCAGTTCCCTGAATTAAGCCTGAATACCTTCCATCCTTCCCTCCCAGGTGCTGTATAATCATTCGGGTTTAGTGCTTCATGATTATAATAATAATAATCAAAGATTGTAATTGTACCTGAATAAACTTGTGTACTTAGGAGTAAATAGTTAATTGACCCGGTGTTATAGGAGTTTTTTAATTGAGACAAATAATAGTTCATTGATCATGCCTTTCCTCTGTTCTGTTAACCGCTTTCAGTTTACATACATTGAATGCTTCCCCTAGATAATAGGCCAGTGAAGAGCTCTTCGTCTAAGTAATTGGAGGTATCCTTCCCTTTACTGGACTGAACCTTATTATCTCCCATTCCCCAGTTGCTGTATAATCCTACAAATTTAGCACTTCCTTAAATGTAAAGTACAGTGGACCCCCGGTTAACGATTTTAATCCGTGCAAGAGGGGTAATTGTTATGCGAAATAATCGTTATGTGAATGAATTTTCCCCATAAGAAATAATGGAAATAAAATTAATCCGTGCAAGACACCCAAAAGTATGAAAAAAAAATTTTTTTTACCACATGAAATATTAATTTTAATACACACAAACTGAAAAAGGCATGCACACTTACATGACACTTACTTTTATTGAAGATCTGGTGATGATTGATGGGATGGGAGGAGGGGAAGAGCATTATCTTCTTACTGTTTAGAAGGGAATCCCCTTCCATTAGGACTTGAGGTATAAGTCCTTTTCCTGGGGTTAAATTCCCTTCTTTTTTTAATGCCACTAGGGCCAGCTTCAGAGTCACTGGACTTCTTTCGCACAAGATATCTGTCCCTAGTGGCCTGTACCTCTCGTTCCTTTATCACTTCCCTAAAGTTTTTCACAACATTGTCAGTGTACAGGTTTTCCAACACGGCTTGCAATAGCTTTGTGAGGGTGATTTTTATCCATGAAGGTTTGCACTTCAAGCCACTTTGCACAGATTTTCTTTATCTTTGTAGAGGCAACCCTTCTTCCCAATTTCTCTCTCCCCTCCCTGAACCAGTTTTCTTCCCAGGTCTGGCCTCTTGCTCTTGAAGTTGATCTATCAGCTCATCATGGTTAGTTTCTTCATTGTCCTCCTCCCCAACTCTTCCACATCCTCCCCACTAACCTCCAACCCCAAGGACTTTCCCAATGCCCCCAATGGATTCCTCAACTGGCACAGGATTCTCAGGGTTAGCCTCAAACCCTTCAAAAACCCTTTTGTCTACACATTCTGGCCACAGTTTCTTCCAAGCAGAGTTTTAAGGGCCTCTTAGTCACTTCCTCCCAAGCCTTACCTATAAAAGGGTTTTCACAATTGAGGATATAAAGTGATCTCTCCAAAACTCTCTTAGAGTCATTGAGTTTCTGAGGTCATTACAAAGCACCTTTCAAACAGAGCTTTTGTGTACAGTTTCTTGAAGTTGGAAATAACCTCTGGTTCCATGGCGCAGGGAGGAGGGTTTTAGGAGGCAAAAACTTCCCTTAAAAAGCTCAGCCCCATAAAGTCCTCTGCCAGCTGTAGGGACCAGGGGCATTGTCAAACACCGGAGGCATTTTAAGTTCTAATTTCTTTTCAGTTGGGTAATCTTTTCCAGGGGGGGCAAATGCATGGTGTAACCGTTTATAGAAAAACCCCCTATGACCCATGCCTTACTTTTTTGCCCCCACAGCACACACAAATTACCCTTTGAGGACATTCTTTTGCTGAACGCCTGGGGGTTTCAGAGTGATACACAAAAAAAGGCTTCACTTTGCAAACACCAGTACATTGGCACACTGAGAAAGAAACCTGCTTCAAGGGTTATGTCCGGGGGGGCCTTTTTCCCCCTGAGTAATTAGGCCCTTGCATTTTCTTCCAGAACACCTGTTTCATCACAATTTAAAAACTTTTTCAGGTTTCAGTCCCTTTTAGTTTCTATATACTCCTTGAATTCCTGCACATATTTTTCAGCCCTTTGTTCCCGAACGGCACCTCACCATCCCTTTTCACACTATGGATGCCCCTACGCCTTAAAAACCTCAAACCAAAACCCTTTTCTGGCCTTAAATTCACCACATCATCACTATTTTCAGGCATTTTTTTTTTAAAAACCTCTCAACTTTCCTAGCCTTTTCACATATATCGCTTGAAAAACCTATCTCCTGCTAGCTGTTTTTTTTTTATCCACACCAATAAAGATCTCTCAACATCTTTCCCTCACGCGATCTTTTTCGAAAACACAGTTAAACCTTTGGCAAAACAGCTTTCCCCGATTGTCTTTTTTTGCCCACAATATAGCGTGGTTGATTGGGGTTTTTTGTACAACTTGACAGGTCGGCAAACGCACCACTTTCATACAAACAATGATCTCTTTCTTCTTTCAAGGGGTTTTCTACCCTTTATTGGTGACGGTTGCACTAAACTTTTTTGGGGGCCCATGGCCCACTTAATTTTCCCCAGAAACACCACCGAAAACACTGTAAAAACGAAATTTTCCGAGTGATCTTGGATGTTAGCGCGGGGGCGGGGGAAACAAGGGCACGGGGGCCAGTGAAGGCTGGGTGAGGGCGCACTTTGGGACCGTTCGACGAAAATCGGTGACGGTTTTTAAATCGGTATGCCGGCAAAAATTTTTGATTAAAGTAAGGGTATCGAAATAATCGCTATTGACCCTCGTTATGGGGGGGGTCCCTGTAATAAAAAAACACCCTTAAAAATATAATAAAGATTTTTTTGGAAAAGATTATATTTTTTTTTCAGATTTATTTTTTTTCAGATTATTAACCAGGAGGCTTAGTAATCCAGGATAACCCTAAAAAGCCATATAAGACTGTGTAGTTCATTTCCACTGGGTTACTTAAATCCTCTTCCCCAGACAAACCACCATTTAGTTTAAATCTTGGACCCACCTAACTAATGCTAGGTGAACAGGTGCAACATTTCCACTCAAGAGATTGAACCAGTTTCTCAGTGTCTAACTGAGGCTGCTACCTGCAAGGTGTCTATAAATTCACTAGATGACTATATGTATTTTGCATATTTTACAAAGCAAGTAAATTGTATATTAAGTCTACTAAGAGCCACATTAAATACATTTTTCCTCTTATTTTACACACCAGCTTCATCTTCCAGTGACCATCTGTAAATCCACCAACTGTATTTTTTTTTTTTTTAACAATTTTACTTTTACAAAACTACATGCTATTACGAAGTTACTCCCCCCCCCCCCCCACTAAATTAAAGTCAACATTCTCTTTTTATTGTAAGATATAAGTTTCCTCCTGTGAGTCATTGGATTTACTTTTTTCACAATGCTGTATTTGAAAATGCCACTATGTGGCATCACAGTAGTCACTAGTGCCACTTTAAACAGATCACTACTCAAAATATTAGCAGACATTAAGTTTTTCATGTAACATTAGCTTTGTATGACTATATAGTAGTTAAATACAATGAATCTTCTCCTTGATGGACTAATAGCGGATGTATGATAATGCTGATTGTCTACAACTCCCAAATTATGAAATTAATTACTAATCATGATTGTTTGGTTGTCTTCTGAAGTAGTGAATTTAGTCCTTTGATGCAGTTCAACTGGATGTTTGAAATACAGGTATTGTAACTTGTAGTGCTACATTACAGTACTGTACTGTATAGTAATTTTATAAAGTAAGTAGACACAAGTGGTTTTTAGGGCTTGATGTGCTGTTGGAGTGTGAGCAAGGTAACATAAAACAGTTCAGTGCAACACATTAGCCACACGTGAGTTCTGGAGGTGGAAAGTAGAGTGTCTCCACTCTGGAGGGGTGGGTATATTGCAGTTCAGAGGATAATTTGAATTGTGATGTCTGTGCACATCTGGTAAGACAGCTGTTGAATGAGTGATGGTGAATGTATTTTTTTTTTTTTTTTTTTTGGTCGTGCCTACCTTGGTGTGAGACACCCAGTGTGTTTAAAAAGAAGTTAAGATTTTTTCTCCAGCTCTGACTTTTTTGTTAAATGTTTAGAATTTATAGGTAAATTTTTCCAAATTATTATTTAAACAAATGCATTTCATTTTTTTTTATTGTCATTTGGTATACAGGAAGGCCCCGCTTATACAGCAGGTTAGGTTCTGGGCTACTGCTGTAAAGTGAATCATAACCATTTTTTTTTCACTTTCAAATGTATATAAAAGCTTGATAGCATATTTACACTATTATATATTAACCCTTTGACTGTCGCGGCCGTATATGTATGTCTTACAAGGTACCGTGTTTGACGTATATATACTCATAAATTCTAGCGGCTTCAAATCAAGCAGGAGAAAGCTGGTAGGCCCACATGTGAGAGAATGGGTCTGTGTGGTCAGTGTGCACCATATAAAAAAAATCCTGGAGCACGCAGTGCATAATGAAAAAAAAAAACTCGGACCGTTTTTTTTTTTAATTAAAATGCCGACTTTGTGGTCTATTTTCGTATAGTATTTATGGTTGCATTCTTGTTTTCTTGGTCTCATTTGATAGAATGGAAAACATGTTATAGAAATAGAGGTGATTTTGATTGATTTTACTATAAAAAGAACCTAGAAATGGAGCTCAAAGTAGGGGAAATGTTTGATTTTTGCCAATGTTCAAAAGTAAACAAATGATGACATTGTCCAATAAATGTCCAACTAGCCATTCTAATATGCAGTCATGAATGGGTTGATGTTATTTACACAATTATTACAGTATTGCAGTAGTCTGCATAATAGTAAGTCTTCTATTTTTTGTTTGAATAAAAATTCAAAATAGAAAGCAAGAGTAATATCAGAGGGGCCTGGAGACATGACTGATGAGCAAAGAAAATGTTATTTTAGAGCCAGGAATGTCTGCATTGTTCATTCTGGACCTTATTTTGAAATTGTCATATTTTTTAGTTTTCGTGAAATTGGCCAAATTGCAAATTTCTGACCACATTATTAGGTAGTTGAAATCGGTAAATGGGCAGTTTCTTGTACTCAATCGATAGAAAAAATGGAGTTCTAAAGAAATAGCTATGAGTTTGGGCGACTGAAAAAACGGAATTAGCCGAAAATAGGGCTCAAAGTGGGCGAAATCGCCGATTTGTAAACAGTGCCGAGGTCGCTAACTTCGCGAGAGCATAATTCCGTTAGTTTTCCATCGAATTTCGTTTTTTTGGTGTCATTACAATCGGGAAAAGATTCTCTATCATTTCATAAGAAAAAATAATTTTTTTTTTTTTTTAAATTTTGCGACACCAGGAGACACCTCAGGATTGGGGGTTGCGACAGTCAAAGGGTTAACCCGTAAACGGTCCAATCAGATCTACGTTCACATGCGTAGTGCTCCAAAAGTAGATCTACATTTTTTTTACATATTTTCAAATATAAAAAAAAAAAACGTAGATAAAAGTTTTTTACTCGTTTTCAAGTGTAAAAAGAAAAAAGATCTACTTTTTTTACATGCTATCAAATGTTGAAAAAACGTATATATACGTTTGGACCGTTTACGGGTTAAGCGAGCACTATACCTTGTGCATATACAGCACACACCTTAAAATATTTTCATCCTTATAGTGAGTGGTGAATATATTTATTGTAGGAAGTTTGAATAAATGAAGAATGGGTATAATTGAAACCTGCTGTACAATATTAGGAAAATGCTGTAAAGCAAAGCGCTATAAAGCAGGGCCTGCCTGTATGTCTGGTATACCTAGTATATATAATATTTTTTGTAAAAATAAGTCATGAACTGAAACTTCTGCTTTTTATAGATTTTTCGCTTCCTCTTGAGTCTTCTACTACAATACGTATGACTCCATGATCTTTTGAGATTCATATTTACTGAGGAACCACATATACTGCACTCTATTCGTTGTCAAGCCTTTCCTCTCAGAAGAACCAATTTGGTTTTAATTTCATTACAAAATGAATTCATACACTGTATGGGACAATTCTCCCAGAATTCATATTGGTTATTAACCCTTAAACTGTCCAAATGTAGATCTATGTTCACTCGCATGGTGCTCTGAATATTTTGAAAAATAAAAAAAATAGTGTTTTTTTTTTTTTTTTTAAATGAAGAGCACATTTTTCTACATGTTATAGAATTAAAAAAAATTTTAGGGTCAGTATTTACCGAGATATAAGACTGTGAAGTTGGCACTGGATGCTCAACTGTCGGCAACATTGACTCCTGCCGTTTGCAGAAGTGTTGCCAATATACCTTTTTTTGTTTTTATTTTAATTTATATATTTTTTATGTTCTGATAATTACAATTTATAATAGTTCTTGTAATTTCATAGCCAGTCTTTGTTCTGACACTAATATTAGTATTGAAATAGTGCTCAAATAGTCACAATCACATTGGCAGGTGAACATTTACACCTGCCTGGGTTATTTACTATTGTCTAGAAATATATACAAAGTATTTATAGGTCCCAGCAATGTTTTAGATACCCTGGCATATACCTTGAAGCATGTTGTTATGAAAGGCATCCCTATACTGTTGACAGCCCAGTGACATTTGATAAATGCCCACTGCTCCAGCTAACCCTCGCTGTATTTGTTATCACTCTTACACACAAAGATGACTTGTCTTTCTGTCTATTTATATATCTGTCTATCTGCCTGTCTGTCTATCTGTCCATCTGTCTGTCTACCTGCCTGTCTGTCTGCCTGTCTGTCTGCCTATCTGTCTCTGTCTGTCTGCCTGTCTGTCTCTGCTTATCTGTCTGCCTGGAGTATAGGATATCAAACTCCTTGAAGAATCGTGTTATGACATCTGTTTTCAGCTTGGTGACATTTGATAAATGGGTGCTCAGGGGAGCCCTGGCTTTGTTTTCACTGATACACACAAACATGTTTTTGTCTATCTGTCTGTCTGTCTGTCTGTCTGTCTGTCTATCTACCTACCTATCTGTCTATCTTTGCCTGGAATTTTTTAATTATCCTAGGTAATTTACACCATGCATAATAACTGTACTTATGTGTACATGTGAGACAGAGATATAGATAGACAGAGATATAGATAGATATATTTATTTATTTATTTATTTATTTTATTTAAGAAATTTTAGCATACATACAGAGGTACAAAAAAAAAATACAGGCAAGAGCAGCATGCCAAAGCCACTTATATGCATAGCATTACGGGCTGGCTTAAAATTAATTAAGATTAACTAAGCAATGATGAAATCAGTGATAAGCATTATTGAAACGATAACATAAACACAAATGAGATTCAAAGACAGGCAAAGGGTTCATGCATTGCTGTTCATTCAGAGAAGGGAGATTCGTTGGGTAGGTTATTTAAAAAATAACAAAGTAATTGGGTCCGGTTACATTTATGTGATAAAAGGAGTAAAATTTTGGATAACAATTTAAAAGTTCATTACATATTTTTTTTGGTTTTGGTGAGTAAAAGAATTTGGAAGAGACTTGAATTTAAAACAGGTATGTTTTTTTTATATTTACAGGTAATAAATTTTTCCCAAATTTTAGGGCCTTTTTGTCTTGATTTTTTTCATAGTGTGAATGGGCACGAGGAACATCAAAAGGTGATCTGGCCTTGGTTTGGTCATTTTCTGTTGAGGTTGGAAGAGTTGAGGGGAGGGGTTTTATCAAGTTAATGCTGTAGTATTAATAGGTGAAAAAAAAATAGGAGTTTTGTATGGTGAGTAGGGTTGGGGTTTTTTAAAATTGGTGGGTGTGTTGCCTTAGGAAATTGTTATCATTCTAACTGGCCCGCCTTTGTTTGGGGAATTATGGGCTAGAAATTTAATTGTTTTTGAGCCCCATCACAAATTCCATAGGGAGTGGGGGAAATAAAGGGGTGAAAAAGGGGCCCGGGGGGCTGACGGGGGGAACATAGACCGTATCTTCGATAGTATGCCTAAGTCTTGGGAAAATTTTTTTGAAATTTGTGTATATTGTATGAAATTTGAGTCTATTATCGAGTGGATTTTCCAAGAATTTCCCCCTGTTTGCTTTGGATAGGTATTCCGTTTATCTTATGTTAAGGGGTACATCTGTCTCTTTAACCAAACTGAAGAAGTAGGTTTTTTTTTAATGTTTAAATGTAAGTTTGTTAGTCCCCATCCCGGTAGATATTTTTTGAATTCGGTGTTTACAGTATTGGGTAGTGTACTGGGCCGGGGGAGAGAAAGATGTAGTGTCACGCAAAAAGTGTGGGTTTGAGTAATTCGAAGCATTTTTTTTGGCATTTATGTATAGGGGAAAAAAAGAAGAGGGCCAAGGACACTTCCCTTTGGGCACCAATGTAATTTTGGGTTTTGCGGAAGGCTTGCCCCAATTTTCGTACACAATTGGTTCTTTTTTGCGATAAACTTTAGGAAGTTGAGGGGGTGCCCCTAAAAACCAAGGGACAATTTTATGTGGAGCAAATCTGGTCAACTGATCAAAAGCTTTACGTAAGTCAATGAAGCCCCCATGGGGCTTTTTTTTTTCCATTGCAGTGATATAGTTCTACATGTTAAAATAGCACATTTGATTTTTATTAGGCCGAACCAAATTTTGGGAGGGGGTTGAAATTTTTGGGGGATGAGGTAGGGGAAAGTTTTTG
>NW_026469561.1:0-55576 GCF_026875155.1 Cherax quadricarinatus
AAACGGAGAAAAGGCAGCAACTTTTATGCAACACACGGAGACAAGGCAGCAACATTTACGCAACACACGGAGACAAGGCAGCAACTTTACGCAACACACGGGACAAGGCAGCAAACATTTACGCAACACACGGAGAAAAGGCAGCAACATTTATGCAGCACAGGAGATAAGGCAGCAACATTTACGCAACACACGGAGATAAGGCAGCAACATTATGCAACACACGGAGATAGGCAGCAACATTTATGCAACACACGGAGATAAGGCAGCAAATTTACGCAACACACGGAGAAAAGGCAGCAACATTTATGCAACACACGGAGACAAGGCAGCAATATTTATGCAACACACGGAGACAAGCAGCAACATTTATGAAAACACACGGAGATAAGGCAGCAACATTTATGCAACACACGGAGATAAGGCAGCAACATTTACGCAACACACAGTGTGGAAAATATTAATCCCCAAGTCAGTCTTTGTGTTTCTTCTCACTATAGGAAGGTTTACTGTTCTAGGTGTGTTAATGTTCGTAGTAGGAAGAACGGATAGAATAGTATCATTTCCTTTGTCATATATGTTAGTTCATGCCCCAGGGAGTTTTGGGAAAACCCCTTTGTCTCGGAATAAGTTGTTTTATTAAATATAATAGTGATTGGATCCAAATCCCTGACGTCATACCTTGCACCAGAGCCTTTTAAAATTGATATATGACAGCCCCCGAGAAATAAACTGGGCACCTGATATCAACGCTGATCTTAGCTAACTAATTTAAATGAAAATTATTAAGTGACGACGTCAGTTAACGGGGAGGCCAGAGACAAATTCTATTGAGATTTTAACCGTCAAAGTGTCGAGTAGTGCTCCTAGGAAATTTTACAGAAAGCGCTTTTTAAGTTAACGTGCCACTGGTCATTACTCTCCGAGATCTATTACAACCTTAGAAAGGGTTAGAGACTCTTCCAGTTCATCCGGACATGATTAAGGAGGGCCGTTGCAGCCTCTAGTCGACATCATACAGACCACAAAAACTGAACCTCATTCGAGCTGTGCTTTTAATGGTGCCCCCAGGCTCGTGTGTAGTCCACCTGGAGAGCAAACACAGCTAAGATGGTTGTCCTAGTAAGCTGGTGTTAGGTCGTATAACATCAACAAAACCAAAAAGAGCTGTTACTTGATGTTTAATTGACTTTGTCTTAGTTTAATGAATTAATTCTCAATCATGTGTTGGGTATTCATTCGATAGCAGTATAATCTATTAACAGTTAATTTTTTGCAAGTTTAATTCTCTGTTATATATTTATTATATATTTTATATATATATATATATATATATTTATATATATATATATATATATTAATTTTATATATATATGTCGTGCCCAATATGTAAAACTGGTCAACTAACAAGACTCATTTAAATTAAGTCATTTCTAAAAAATTTTTCTTATACGTTTAAAGATATATTTTTTTTCATTAATGTTAATGTAAAATTTCTAATTTTGTACCAAAAGAATCTTAGAAAATTTACCTAACCCTTTTTATAACAAGAACAATTTTTTAGCCTAACCAACTAAATATTTTTAGATTTGTTTACAATAAATTTAATACTAAACAAACACAGTGAAATATATTTTTTTTCGTTAGGTTCATAATGATTCTGGCGAAATTATTGCATATACAAATTTTCGCTTGTCCTATATAGCAAGATGTGCGTTGCTATTTAAGCCATAGTTCGCAAGTTCTGCCTATTTCGGCACGGACATAATATTTTTATATATATTTTATATATATATATATATATATTATATATATTTAGATTTGTATATTGCTCGTCACGGCAATATGACGGGTGAGCGCCACAACATTTAATGCTGGTGTTGAAAAGTCAAAGGCCCTACCATACAGGGGGGGTTCTTTTTTCGGCAGCTGCGCATTCTTCTGGGTAGCAGCCATTAGCTTGATGTCAGGCCTGCCGCCACATTTCACACTGGACTTCTCTTTGCTCACGTGGCCTGAATGGTATGTGAAAGGAAGTGTTGCCACTTTTGTCCTCGTCGCCTCATCTTTCGACAGTGTTCCCTTTGGTTCTGGGCTATACATGTTTGATTATGGGTAAAGGAATGTCTTTAACCCTGTGAAACTATGCACAATCACTAGAGGGCCTCACAAAGCTGGGCACCAGAACGAAAGAAATAGGTGCGAGAGTGTTAGCGTGTTGTGAGCGTTTCAGTGAGGAACTGACACAGGTGTTTTTCAAGGTAGTTGGCGTTGTCTTGTTACCATCTGCCAATACCCTTGACCAAACCTCGGCCTGGCACTATGTTCTTTCCTTAACTGTGTTAAAGAAGATTCTGAGTCTCCTAAAGTTCCTCTGAAGCTGGACGTGAGCCAAGTTTGCAGCAAGCATTTCCCCTCTGGATGGCCATGCTGAGGTGCTGGAACATGGCAGTGGCCGCCCTTGGGTCCCTGGTAGTGTCAATGAGTCTGGAACTGGTTCTTTGGCGACACATGGCATTCTTCCCAGTGATCCCAAGGTCTCTGATCCCACTGGGACAAAATGATATTGATGGCTTATGTCTCTGTACTTGCAGATCTTGTACTCCTCCCTGTGATCTGCACCACCTCCCTGTTGCCCAACACTGTGACAGACGTAGATACCAGCCAGAGTCGACACACAGGTATAATCCCAGGCTTAAAGCTTGCATTTTTTTTCAAAGATAGATGGTGATCCCATCGGGGTAGTTTGTTGGGATATTGTGAGTATTGCTGGGTTACTAGGAATCCGGGCTCTCTCTCAGCTGTAGCAAGGGCCTCTCTGTATGATGCTGACTCATTGTTAGTCTCGTGTTCAATCTTGGTTTCTGAGCACGTTTAGACCATGTAAATCCATTATTGGTTGGCTTGAGAATCACTGCATATACAATATATTTTGTGTGAATTGTGGCAGCGTGGCAGAGGCCACTGTAATAATGAGGGTAGTGTAGGTCGAGGAGTGTAATAAAAGTTTGGTAGTATTACGATGATATGTAATTGTAAAAGGAAACAAGTGCAAACTAATTTGACATTATTGTGGGCACGTTTCGCTCTCCCGGAGCTTTATCAAAGCCAATTATGGCTTGATAAACTCCTGGAGAGCTAAAACGTTGCCACAACAAATGTTCATTAAGTTGCTTTGTGTCCTTTTACTTTACAGGTGAGGAGTGTTCCATTACTGAAATAAGAACTGTTTGGAGAAGTCCAGAGTGATGTGCGCTCATAGCCTGGGAGAGACGGGACAAGTTTCTCTGTTGCATGTGCTGCCCAGAGTATGGTTATGCACCCATTTTAGCGATGGAGCCATACCAATTGGAATCGTTAGTATGAACTCAAAGTGTGGAGTTTTACCTTACAAGGACGTTAAGCATCATAGGTTGAGCTGTATTTGTGCGTCTTGCAGCGAACTATGCGGCAGTGCAGGATAAGGTAAATATAAAATCCCCACAAGGAAACGAAGCAACAGTCATGCAACTGAACATTTGTCTACTAGGGTCCATGACAAGAGTGAGGGGTCACCATGCATAAAGAAACCACATAGCTTAAGAAGAACATGACAGCGCCACTAAAGTTAAAATC
Source organism: Cherax quadricarinatus (assembly GCF_026875155.1). NCBI lineage: Eukaryota > Metazoa > Arthropoda > Malacostraca > Decapoda > Parastacidae > Cherax > Cherax quadricarinatus. The sequence goes on from NW_026469561.1 coordinate 3,616, forward strand.
TTCATATTTAATACACATGTTTGTACTTTGGCACACTAAAAATATTTCTAAGGCATGTCGAATGCGGGTTTGATATACAGACAAAAATATTATCATTACTACTTTATAATGAAACTGGACTTTGTAAATATTATTATTATTATTATTACTATTATTATTATTATTATTATTAATTATTAATTCTATAATTTTCATTATTATCTATTATTCATTGCATGGGCAGCTTTGTACTCACACTGCAAGGAATCGTAACGTATATACGAATTACATACCCACCATCCGATCAGGTCGTTTTTACCTTCCCCCCAGTCCACAACACACACGTCGCACACACGCCGAGACAAAGAGCGAGAAAAGTTGTGCAGAGGTAAGGAGCGGAGGCTAACGGCAATTTGAGACAAGACTTAGTATCAAAAAGGCAAATCCGAATCAGAATTGTTTCCATACCACATCAGGGAGAAGACAACAGTCAGGGACCCAGGTAATCAGACTGTAGAAGGTTGGGCAGGAGTCACAGAGGAATGATCAGGAAGTCTGTGAAAAGCTCAGTATGCTATTTAGGGAGGTATTCTTGGATGGAGTAAAGAGTGTTTCCTGCAAAACGAGGCGGTTGGAGTGCACCAGCAGTGTTGAAACACATTTACAAACCAGGAAGGACGGTGGAGAAACTGCTATTGTGCACTAGATACCTCGAAGGCGGTTGAGAGCCAGGAAGAAAATCTCTCTCTATGGTTCCAGAGAGAGGGGAGCAAAGGGCACAGTGTGAGCCTCTAGCAACAATTCTTCAACAAGTCTTCGAAAAGAGAAACACTTGAAGTGTGGAAGACAGTAATGCTCTTTTGTTTCAATCTTTAAAAAAGAAGGACAGGCAGCATGAAACTAAGGACCAGTGTTGGCTGACTTGTATAGTATGTAAAGTTACGGAGAAGATTATCAGAAAAGTGTTGTGGAGAACCTAGAAAAGGACTGTCTCCATACATAGGGCAACTAGCCACGGCTTCAGAGATGGAAAAATCCTGACACAAACCTACTCGTGTTCTATAACAAAGTAAGACAGGCGAGAGGATAGATTTGTATATTCATTTATTTGGACGGTTATGAATCTTTTGACACATACCACACAGAGACTGGTGCAAAAAATCTAGGGTAAGTAGGGAAGGAATAACAGGAAAAGCACTCTCATTGGATCAAGGCATACTGACAGGAAGGATACAAAGATTGATGGTCCTTGAGAGGTGTTGTTAGAATGGGTGCTTGTATGAGTTGGGTTCCACAAGGATAGTACTAGGCCCGGTGTTGTTTCTTGTATTCGTGAATGACATGCAGAAAGGGATAGCGTCAGAGGTACTGTTCGCAGACGATTCTGTGAAACTAATAATGAGGAATACAGGCGGACGACATCAGGAAAGGCTAATGAAAGGAATCGTGGTCTGACAAATGGCTGGAGTGTTACCCCCACCAAGCGCAAGTTATGAAGCTTAGGAAGGATTAAGAAGACCGCCAGAAGGAGTACAGGCTCGGGAGGCAAAAGGCTGCATATATCTCACTAAGGAGAAGGACAATGGGGTGAGTATCTACCGATCGCAGACAATTTCCTGAGGGAGTACATTAACAAATATACTGTTGCAGCAGATGCTCGTCGGCAAATCTAAGAACAGCTTTCGACATCTAAGTAAGGCGGTACGCAGCACCAGTATGTAACCACACCTGGTGAAGCATATCACGGGAAACTTTGAGAATAGAAAGTGCAGAAGTTTACAACAAGCCTAGATTCCTAGAGTAAGAGGTATTGTCTGCGAGGAGAGGAAGACAGGAGGGCTGCGGGAGGTTATAATAAACGATTTCTTGAAATTCTGAGAGGACTTGTAAGGTGAAATAGTGACAGAATGTTTCAGAGTGGGAAATTGAAACAAGGATGCACAGCGGAAAATGAAAACTCAGATGTTAGGATAAGAATGTTAGGAAGTGTTTTTTTAGCCTGTGGAGAACAAATTGAGAGAGTGAAAGTAGTAGAGGCCCGGGATCTTTCATTGCTTCAAGAAGCTATGCATACAAGTTTCTTGTAGCTAGGAAAGTGTCCTAAGTAACGACCAGGGTAGAATACGGCGGGGCGCAGGATGTCTGTGAACTCGGTTCCCTCAAGAACGCATATATCCTCTTTGACGACCGTAAGCTACTCTTACTGTGCTATAACGGTTTTAGACGTAAATATCATTTTAATGTGAGTTAAACAGTTAGTTAATAAACTCATTGAAACTGCATAATTTTAACATTTATTAACCCCTCCCGTTGTGATCTGATTTCAATTCAGTAGTTTCCTTATGAGTTGTGCGTTAAAACACGCAAACCCGATTCCACTAAAACGTGATACTAAAAACTGAGTTTTGTCAAAGAGACAGTTTATTTCCATCTCTTTTCTGTTTACACAATAAGCGAAAAACAAATAGGACTAAATTTATCTAAATTTGGATGTGAATATTGATAAGAAGCGAGGAAAGAAATTTTTGGACTTTTATATAATATTTTTTTCGAGGTTAGGCCGGTATTATCTGTAATATACATTAATTAGACTGAAAAGCATTAATTTTCAAAAGATTGGGTAGTTTCCTCACACCTGCTGTCCTATTCACCCTAGAAGTTAAGTAGGTTACCGGGGTGTGAGTCGACTGTCTTGGTGTCGCATTCGGGAGATAAGATTAAAGAGACCCCAATGGTAAATAAGTTAGACAGTCTCGATGACACACTGACTTTCTTGGATTATCCTGGGTGGGCTAACCCTCCGGTGTTAAAAATCCGATAAATCTTATCTTATCTTATCTTGTATTCAATGGCGCAGTTTGACCAGCTCACCCGAGAAACTGATTATGCAGCCTGAATTACACTGCTATTCAACATGTAACATATTTTTTCAAGAAATCCACGTCCTCTTAATACAAAATTCCAAAAGATCAGATTCATTACACTCGGTACGCTGTTGATCCTGGCATCTAGACAACATCCATAATTTATGTATTTAAAAGCGTTGATGGACCTAAGAGAACTCATTTTACAATGGTCATTCTTTTATCTTAAACGTACAAACATTATGCGAAATAAGCGTTGTGAGTTTAAGGATTAGATTGGGTGTCCTATCGCGCGCTCACATCGTTCAATCCCTTTTGAAGGCCGTAGATCCTTTTTTCTACAAATGCCGCGTCCAATGAAGACTGGGCAGCTGGTCGTTTACACCTTAACTGGTTCACTCCTAACGTCCCAGAGGGAGGAAAAAATTTAGCGCAAACAGCATTACTGCACCAGGCCTTCCACACTTCGATTACTCTCAACTGGTATTTGGATGATGTGAGATTCTATCTTGACTGCTTGCTGTTGTCAGAAAAAATCTTGATTACCTGCCAAAGCGCGCACACACGAAGGTGCCAGTGTAATATAAAATAACTGAACCAGTTGTTTGACGGCCTCATGTCATCATCAACGTAAAAAACTATTGAAAATGGTTGGCGTGGTTTAGAACATAGTATGATAACTGAAGAGCAGAGTGCTGTGAAACGATGAAATAAAATGGTGCCTCGGAAGAGTATAAAAAAATCATCCTCTTTTAAAGATAGCAAGAATTTACCGGGCGTTTAAAACCTGAAGGTACTTCTCGATTCAAAACCCGTGGTTTGTTCAATTTACAGTTAACCCACAAAATTAAAGATAAATCTAGATTCTACTTTTATCCTCCTTTTCGTGAATTAGTTGTGTTATGATAATCAAGAGGACTCTAATGGCATATAGGGTACTGGAGGTTGTGAACTTGGTTAAATGCGAGATCAGGAAATTTCAGCGTAGGTTAAAAGGCAGACCTGAGACGGAATGCAAGCCAAAGGAAAGTAAGAGGTGACTCTCATTTAACTGGAACAAGAAGAAACTTGAAAGTACTGCATCAACACCATTATATTGTCTGAGAGTGCATATAAACAGTTGTAGCCGCAGCTTCACGTGCGATCAAAACAAATCTCAGAATAGCATTCAGGAACATAATGAATCCGTCATGAAGCTATTTAACCGCTGGACGTAAGTAAGGCCTACCATAGAGTTTTATGATGCCAAATGGAGTTCCCATTAGATTAAGCACATACACAAATTAATAAAAGGTCCAAAATGTTTGCAGACGATGGAGAGAGTGATGGGAAGCCAGCCTAAAGTATAGAAACTGTTTACCTAGGAGAGAGTTCCGGGGGTCACAGACCCGCGGCCCGATCTGTGGACCAGTCCTCATGGAGATAAGTACTTACAGAAAGCAATTAAAGAGGACCTAGGAAATCATTGTTACACGACAACTATATCTCAGAGCGGATGTAAACAGCATAAAACATCAGTAGCGCATGCAAGGCTAGTTAAACTTTAACTGACCGTCAGTTACCTCAATTAAAGAATTTCAATAACATTATTAACGAAATATGTTAGGCTTATTTCGTATTAGCATCACCATTAATAGAAATTTACAACTGAATGAAGGCATTTCCAGAAGATAGAGGTAGCACAGAGACTTGCAGGTAGGCTGATTCCAGTACTGAGAAGGCTGATCTCTGAAGAAAGACTTAAAGAAGTAAATATTAAAACCTTTGGGAAAGACTGTAGTCAAGATATAACAAATAAGTTTACCTCAGGAGTTTTAGTTTATGCAGACAGGAAACAGGAGAAATGTGGAAGCAGAATCAAAACGTGCGTCACGGAAATGTTTGGATATGTTAAACAAGTGGAATAAGTTTGATAAGGAAGTGGAGACACAAGCTCCACATACACAGTTTCAAGAGTAAGTTCGATAGTGCTCAGAAGGATAGGAACTAACAAATAACAACATATTTGTTTTTCAAAGTTACGCTGGTGAGTTCAGGAGCAGAATCTCGACCTCGACAAATACAACTAACATAGTGAGCACAGCTCGATGAGTACACACAAGAGAACAAGAGTAATCACTTGAATGGAATCTGCTGTGTCCACGTCACCCAGTGGGAAGCGAGATACAGTGAGAATAAGGTATGGTATCATAATAGTGCAAACCATATCTAGTACGATTTCCAATCTTTGTGATCATGGTATAGTGGATTGTTCCAGTAGAGAGTGACTTCTATGGTTACATTTATAAATGTACAGGAATGCTTGATTACTAATAAGTGGCTGGTAAAGAGAGAAAGTGAATGAAAATCTTATATACATGCTTATAAGCGTTAAACTTATGTTGCAGCAGAGTGTGAAATTGTATGTGCCATTCATGGTTGAATATGGGTGTATCGTTTAACACAAAACACAGGTATATTGTATTTGATTTGAAGGTGCTTGGAAGTTGTGTCTGTGTCGTCACATTCAACCATTAAAAAGTTGTTATCGTTTTCGTAGCATATCACACTTGCACCAAACCCAGGTACTGAAATCTTACTATCACACACAACACACACACACAACACGTGATAATGCTTTATTTACAGTTAGCGAAAGGTCCAGGGCTATTTTTCCCAGAAATGGTTTGTAATATACCATTGTGGGGTAAATTAAATAACTTTGACATATCTTGAACAATTTCTGGAGAGTTGTCTCTGAAAAGGTTTGCGAAATGGTTTTAGAGTTTGGTAAGCAGTAATCTGAAAACAAGGCAACAGGGAATAAGTGTCACAATTGAGCTAACAGAATCCCTGGCTTCTTTATCAAAGAAGTATAGCTCCCCTAAGGAAGGTTCCTTGATCGTTGGTGAGGGGGCTCTTGATTTAGGGAATTGGATCTGTGTCCAGTTCCCGAATTAAGGCCTGAATGCCTTCCACATCACCCCAGGCGCTGTATATTCCTAGGGTTTAGCGCTTTCCCCCTTGATTAATAATAATAAATAATATTAATATCAAGAAGATATATCTATAGAAAGTCCTCTGGTTGTTCTTCATCCTTTATATATCTTGGTTAGGGCTCATTTAGTTATGCTGATAAGTTCTGGTCACCATATTACAGAATGGAATAAATGCACTGAAATCGTACAGAGGAGGATGACAAAGCTGATTCCCTGTATCAGAAATCTTCCCTATGAGGATAGACTGAGGGCGTGTATCTGCTCTCTCTAGCAAAGGCGTTAGAATTTTTGAATTACGAGGGGATATGACTGAGGAGTATACAAAGGAAAATCAGGATATAAAATAAAGGGGGGATTGTAACTGCGTGCTGAATATGTCCAGCCTAAGACAGGACTCGCAAGCTATGGACTTCAAGTTGGAAAAAGTTCTGATTCAGGAAGGACATAGGAAAGCACTGGTTTGGTAATAGAGTTGTAGATGAGTGGAACAAACTCCCGAGTACCGTCAAAGAAGCTAAGACCATGTGTAGTTTAAAAATATGTTGGATAAATACATGAGTGGGTGTGGGTGTGGGTGAGGTTGTGAGTTGGACCTGGCTAGCTTGGGCTACCAGGTTTGGTGCCATGCTCCTTCCTTAAGTGGAAGTGGCTGTATAGCCCTTGTGGCTTAGCGCTTCTTTTTGATTATAATAATATAATAAGTAATTAAGTGCGATGTGACCTTGACTAGGTGGTCTTTGTTCTAAGCGGGGGGTGGATGAGAATGCTTCCCCATGGGTCGGTTGGCTTGTTCTGTTGCAGTGTTCTTATTTCTTATGTTTTAATATGATTGCCACTCTAGTAAAATAATGACGAAGGGTGTGACAATAGTCAATCTGGCAAAGTTTTACATTCGTTTGGCCTGAATCTGGTGGTGATGGTGTAACCCAGATGGAGACGGGCAAGGTAGTAACATCAAGAGTTTGCTTATTTTCTTGGTGCACCATAGACATATGCTCTCCTGCATGATAGAATGATGATAGATGGACTGACTGGTGTCAATCTCCCCGTTCTTTTAATGGAGTCATATAAAATTTCAGTTGAAGTTTCTCGGTTTAGTGTTCTCAAACTGTTAACTGACAAGCCAGATTTGTATCTAACCCCCTCTTTGAAAATAAAGCTTACAAACTTCAGCCAATTCTATCAGTTATATCATGCATCTGATGACCATATGTGAGACGGATTCCACAGCATGTGCACTCTGACTCCACATGTTCACAAATCTTACCAGACCTGTGTCTGGTTCTGACACATGGCATGCACAGTTTTAATTAATGAGTTGTGCGAGACTTTATGGATGATAAGAATCAGTTACACAATTAGAGTGTCAATCTTAAATATATGGACCCATTTGAGTGCAAGGAGCATGGCAAAACAGTTCTGTTTTTCAATATTCCTTGCACTCATATTGCCATATTCCTTGCCCTCCAATTGCGGCTCCAATTGCTTTTTGAGAGCAATCACTCTGTATACAACAGCAGCACTACCAGCTGATCCAGTGGACTGGTGAACAGAACATCAACGTAAATTATTTGTGAAAAGAGTGCGTGTGATTAAGTTATCAATATGCGTAAGGGTAATCCTGGTTGGCTTCAGGCGAAGCTTCGGTGTGATTTAAGAAGTATTTTGGGGGGTAAATTGGAGGAGATGGTATTGTTTGGAATGGGGTTAATATTCTTGGAGAGGAGAAGTGCCGCGTTGCCTAAACTTGACATAGTTAATGTATCTGGTCATGCGGAAGGCGGTTCCAGTTTTTTTCGATCCTTCTGGGGTGGGTGTTCGCCAGTGCTAAGGAAAGTTTACGGAGGTACTCTGGTTGCAGGGGTTTGAATGGGGCTTGCCTGAACTTATTGAACCCCAATTAGGATATTTTTTCAGTAACTAGACCTCTGATGCAGGGAGAAATATCATGTTATTTCTCGCACATTTAAAAATTTTGGCAAGTTCGAGGCATCCTAGAATGATTCTCATTGTTTAGTCCTGCAGTTTTTTCAGCCCTCCAACCATTCCTGTCAGACACAGAGAAGGTTTGTTGGAGCCAGATAATCAACCATTGATCTAATATAAGATAAATAATTTTCATAATTTTAAATTAGCACCATACCTGGGATGAAAATCCTGCACAACTCTATGTGCTCAAACCGTTCTTTGTATTGGCGACAAAGTTTCCATTACAAGGTCCAAGGTAGTGGAACCTCAACGCCTAGATAACCTGTTTCTGGGTTACATATTTCAAGAAGAGACCCATCATGCAACTGGATCTGACGAAAACTGTGCCTATCTGTCGTGGAGGACGCAACTGTTGAGTATTTTTGTTTTATTCAGTAGTGATTATCACCCAAGCTCCTGACACGAGGCTCGATTACATGATTAATAATGTTTTGGGTGTTTGTTGGAAAATATTGGTGGTGTGATTCATTATAATCATCAGCAAAACTAATCATATAATGATGGGGAGGCTAGGAGAGGCATTGAGCGAATTTCATCCTATGTTATGGTTCTGCATGTGATCATCTTTTTGTTTAATGTTGTTGTTGTTGGAACTATAGAGCAGAGAAAGTACGGTGCCCCGTGGCCTGGTTGGCTAAAGCTCTCGTTTCACACGGGCCGAGGGTCTGGGTTCGAATCCCAGCCGAGGGTAGAAACTGGGCGTGTGTCTTTACATCGGTTGTCTTGTCTTACCCATCAGTAATTGTGTGCCTGGGAGTTAGTCGACTGGTTGTGGGGGTCGCATCATGGGACAAAACTGACCTATTCTTGCCCCGAAAATGCTCTGGCATATACATAGCGGCTTTCTATATAGGAGTATGTCATTAATGTCAGCTAGGCCTGTATACCTTGTACTTGTAGTAAATAAAGATACATGTATTATTGTTACTCTGACTTTCATTTACCCTTACAACCATAACACTGACTTTCTGTATTTAATGTCATGTTTACTAGCACCTTTTAGTAAGGAAGTAATTTTATTTTAGTACAGGTACCCACATAAGTAACATTTATCATACTTACTATATTAACATATATGTTAAACTACCCAGGGATAACCCAAAAAAGGCAAAGTGACTTATTTTCATTGGGGGTCCTTGTTATCTCTCGATAGTAACGGTTTATGCAGTTAAGTTTTCTTTTTAGTTGTGTTTATCCTTATGGTTAAAATCATGACCGATTTCTTACTGTATCCCAGAGCTAGGCTGCTAATCGTAAAACTATCACAAGGACCCCAATGGAAAAGTCCCTTTTTCTTACATTTTTAGGGTTATCCTAGGGACTTTAAATATATATTGCTGTGTTAGACAATTGCACTCACACAAATAACTTAAGTAATTTTTCTTATTTGTAATTATACCTAGATATACTGAGTATCCTGAAAAAAGTCCCCTATTTTCTCCTGACAAACAAGTTAGTTACGGCTCCTTATGGCAGGTACATTTTCTATGGCTTAAAATTATTAGGTTTCAGCACCTTATATGAAACAATTTATAATAATTTTCTTCTCTAATGACGCATAAAATATATTTGACATGCATATTTATCTATTGTTTTACTATATATGATAAGATATTAATATTTCTATGATTATCTTCGGTGTGGATCTGGGCAAATTTCATTGAGTTTGCATAAAAATCACATTTTTCAGCAAGTAATCGTTCAGTACAGTTTTATCAGTCTCACAGCTGATGTACATGTTATTGACATGTAATGAGGTACATGTTATTGACATGTATGAGGGACATGTTATTGCACAGTACTGAGGTACATGTTATTGATCATGTACTGAGGTACATGTCTTATTGGATCATGTAACTGGGTACATGTTATTTGAACATGTGCTGAAGGTACATGATATTGAAATCGTGCTGACGGTACATGTTATTGAAACATGTACTGAGGTACTGTTGTTGAACATGTGATGAGGTACATTGTTATTGAACATGTTCTGAGGAACATGCTTTTTCGAACATGTACTGTCGGACAGTTATTGAACTTGTACTGAGGTACATGTTAGTGAACTTGTACTGATGGTTAACATGTTATTGATCATGTACTGGGTACTGTTATTGAACTTGTACTGGGTACATGGTTATTGATACTTGTACTGAGGTACTTGTTATTGACATGTACTGAGGTACATGTTATTGAACATGTACTGAGGTAAATGAAGGTACAGGCAGTCAAAAGATTTACAGAGGCACCTCAGCCTTAAGCCACGGATTGGACATAACATTCTGAGAGTTAAGGTAAATTCACAGTGGTTTGATCTATTAACAAATTTTATGGCTTGCTAAAAGAGTAATGATTTGTTTGCTTATCCACAAATTCAGTCTCAAAAATATTTCACTGCTGTTTTTATTTCGTTGTGAGTTTCTTGGACCATACGTGAGTGAGTTGCCTTCTAAATTCATGGATTTTTTTTCGCATTTCGTTCACATTAATGTCAGCAGGGTGTGACACAGCTCCTTTATCAAACTTGGTGATGCAAATTTCCTAGAACTGTAGTCAAGCTGAATATTGGATTGGATTTGGCCGGTGTCAGTGCTTCCTTCTGGACCCAAGAACTGTGAAATTCAGATTTGAAGCTTTTTTTGTATTATTTTCTTCCATCTTTCTGATTAACGACCCAAAACGTGCATTTTGCTCCCTCTTGAAGACAAGCCCTTGCTAATTCCATTATTTTATAAAAGTGTATTTGAATATGTTACCGTGGAAAAGGGAACAACGAAAGTGCACTCCGATTAAGTTACCTGGAGGTTATACCGGGTATCAACGCCCCGCGGACGGTCCCAGACCAGGCCTCCGATGGATCAGGGCTGATCAAACTTAGCTGTTACTGCTGGCCGACGCTGTCCAAAGTACCGAGCCACAGCCCCGGCTGTATCCGGCACTGACTTAGGTATATGGCCAGCTTTCTCTGAAGGCAGCAGGGGGTTTATGGGCATTTCCCCTAAATGCTTGATGGGAGGCTGTTAGACAGTTTTGGGCCCCGGGACCACTTATGGTTGAGTATAATTGTCTTTTAACAAAATTAACTAAATTAAAACATACACAACGCCAATTAATGACAGTAGAAATACATAAAGGCAATAAAAAACTTATGAAACGCGAACAGAAAACGGGGATCACAAGTATACCACACTTCGACAATATACAGCAAGTAATAACTTTTTAAGTCTCATGCAAAGTGTTTGTTGCACCTTGTTTGTTTAAATTAGTTATAGATTCGGTTGTAAAACAAGTGAGTGAGTGTTAGGGTATGGGGGAAAGATATGGGCATCGAATGAAAATGAATCGAAGGGAAAGTTGTCAAAGTTGTTCTTTGTCGATGGCACTGTTTTTATTTTTGGGGGCGGGAGATTCTGAAGAGAAAGTTCCTCAGTTTATGGATGGATTTGGGAGGGTGTGGGAAAGGAGTTAAAAAGTGATATACATGTGGAAGAGAAGTGAATAGGGTGTTCACTCCCTTAGCCTTGATATGTATTCAGTGTCTTGTATAATAGTCATCTATGAATTAATTAATTTGCATGAGCTCTTCTTTTTCTAGTGAAAAGTCTCATCAGTAAAGACCTCTGATTTGGTACCCATTATGTCTTGTTTCTATCAGCTTGTCGGTATTGTAGATCATTAATACAATTGATACCTCATGTCCGACACAAGCAACACTGTGGAATCTTATACGTACACAGGACTTCTACAACTTCTTACCACACTACTGGCCATTTATGGGCATGGGACCTAATTCCACTAGTGGGTCCCGCCCACTTGTAATGTTGTCTTCATCTTGCTGACACCTCTCAGTGCTGAGTTTCCTCCTGTATGTAGTTCCATCCTCATGCTTCTGCTTTAGATAGATTCAAGCTAAGGGACCAGTCATGTTATATTGAGGCTAAGGAATAAACTCCTATCCATGGATAAGGGACTGAACACCTATCTAGTCTAAGGAACTGTAAGCCTTATACTTATCTCTCCATTTTTTCCCAGGATAGCAGAGATGCCTTTGTATTAGACTGAAAAAGGCTTTGCTACGCAGGCGAAAACGTTCTGGTGAATAAGATACTTGTGTTGAACATTATGTTCTTGTTCATCACTCTCGTGCTAGTCGATTGGCTCTAAACTAAATGAACCAACCATCAGTTCACAAACTCAATATTTTTGTGAATAGTTAGGGAAAACTAAAATGCTAATCTGGGATGTTTTCTTATTATCCTAAATTTTGTCTTTGAATCAGAGAGATTTCGTAGGAGCCAGCGATGAATCTCCTTAGAGGAGAGAGAGAAAGACACGCACTGCACTCGGAAATCTATAGTCCTTTGTTCCCGTTAGATGCTATATTTGGGGCGGTTGGGAAATTTAGTTCGCGGATATTGTTTACGGTACGTTAGGCGGATTTACCCCACCACCAATCACACCACAACCAATTATCATCACTATCATCATCAAATCCATCCACCACTACCGTCTCCCATCATTTTACATCAACAAAATACGTATGCTCCGTTACCTTAACCGACTTCACCAAATGTCACCACCACCTGGTTTAAGGGACTAAGGTAGCATGGTGTCACCTCCACCACCAGGATGGAAGGAAAATCTTGGGTGGCAGCAAACTTCCACGACCCCCAATACCACCAGGTAGGCAAGTGGGCTTAGGTAGCAGTAAAATCCAGCTCCACACTATCACCAAGTGGAAAAGGGGCCTTGATAGCAAGCAGACAGCTCCCAACATTACCTCTACCACACCACCACCACCACACCCCTACCACCACCACCACCACCACCACACACCTCCACCACACCAAAACCACCACCACCATCACTACCACATTCCACCACACAACTCACCACCACACACCCCACCACCCACCAACACCACCACCACTCATCACTTACCACTACACTAACCAACCACCACCCACCCACACCACAACCACAACCACAACACCACCACAACCACCACACCACCACCACCACCACCACCCCCACCACCGCCGCCGCCGCACGCGCCACCACCACCACTACCGGGAGGGGAAGGAGGGGCTCACGGTAGCAGCAGACTCAGCCGCCACGCAGATGCCGACTGAAGGAGACTCCTGTTTCAAGAGTCAGACGGAGATTCCTGGAAGTGTGGTTGAGCAGTGGAGGGCACTCCTATACTGTCAGATAATTTCTGGCCGCCTGTTGCCTAGGAGCTGTTCTACTTGACCGATTGGAGCCCTGGGCTGACGTGAGAGGTGCTAGAGGAAGCTCTTACTTGGACGATGGTACGGGAATAGACGTGGGAGGTGCAAAATGGAGCTGTCTGTATGACGATGGCGCTGTGACAGACGTGGGAGGTGCTAGAGGAGCTGGTCTACCTGAAATGGCGCGGGACGACGTGGGACGGTGCTAGATGAACCTGTCTACCTGACGATGGCCGCCGGGGGGCAGAACGTGGGAGGTGCTTCAGAGGGTCGACTTTGGATATTGGACGGGTGAGCTTACGAACGCGAGCAAAAACACCAACATCGCCCATGGAAGATGGAAAATAGAAGGAAGTCTTCGATACTTTCCGTCATGTTACTTATCCCGGAGGAGTAAGATATAGTAATGTTATACTTAATCATATGTATCGCTTCATAGGGAAGAAAGTGTGTGATGCGAACTAGAAATGGTGCTTATGAAATGGGGAGAACTGATGAGTTAGAAGGATTTAAAAAAGGCGAAGCAGTTCTGGAATGCCAGGTTACTTTGATAAATTGGGACCACATATGCAACACTTGGGCTATCTTTATAAAGAAACTTTCTCCACACAGTGGCTTATCGTCCATACAAAGGGTAACGGTGGAAGAACTGGGGAGTCTGAGTAATCAGTCTTCAACCTTGAGTCGATGTGGTCCTCGTTCATCAATCTTGAAAGATTATGATATTTGCGATGAGTAGCTTATATAACGTAGGCAGGAGTGATGCAGCAGTCGTTAGGTGGTATCACATTTGACCAATGTGGAAGTAGGTCATGCCCAAGGGTTGCTAAAGGTAAAGAATTCCTGTATTAAGATCCCAAGTTATTGCCGTTTATGGACGGATGAAGCCACTGTGTGGCGAAACGTTTCCTTAATAACTAGTTTAATGAAATTAATTCTCAATCTGTGTTGTGTGTATTCATTCGATAGCCAGTATAATCTAATAAAGTTAATGTTTGCAAGTTTAATTTCTCTGTTATATATTTATTATATATATATATATGATATATATATATATATATATATATATATATATATAATATAACTATATTATATATAATGTCTTGCCGAATATGTAAACTGGTCAACTACAAGACTCATTTAAATTAAGTATTTCTAAAATTTTCTCTATACGTTTTAAAGATATATTTTTTTTATTAATTGTTAATGTTAAATTTCTAATTTTGTACCAAAAGTATCTTAGAAAATTTACCATATCATTATTATAACAAGGGAACTATTATTTTAGCCGCGGGCCTAACCAACTAAATATTTTTTAGATTTGTTTACAATAAATTTAATACTAAAAAAACACAGTGAAATATATTTTTTTTCGTTAGGTTCATAATGATTCTGGCGAAATTATTGCATATACAAATTTTCGCTTGTCCTATATAGCAAGATGTGCGTTGCTATTTAAGCCATAGTTCGCAAGTTCTGCCTATTTCGGCACGGACATAATATTTTTATATATATTTTATATATATATATATATATATTATATATATTTAGATTTGTATATTGCTCGTCACGGCAATATGACGGGTGAGCGCCACAACATTTAATGCTGGTGTTGAAAAGTCAAAGGCCCTACCATACAGGGGGGGTTCTTTTTTCGGCAGCTGCGCATTCTTCTGGGTAGCAGCCATTAGCTTGATGTCAGGCCTGCCGCCACATTTCACACTGGACTTCTCTTTGCTCACGTGGCCTGAATGGTATGTGAAAGGAAGTGTTGCCACTTTTGTCCTCGTCGCCTCATCTTTCGACAGTGTTCCCTTTGGTTCTGGGCTATACATGTTTGATTATGGGTAAAGGAATGTCTTTAACCCTGTGAAACTATGCACAATCACTAGAGGGCCTCACAAAGCTGGGCACCAGAACGAAAGAAATAGGTGCGAGAGTGTTAGCGTGTTGTGAGCGTTTCAGTGAGGAACTGACACAGGTGTTTTTCAAGGTAGTTGGCGTTGTCTTGTTACCATCTGCCAATACCCTTGACCAAACCTCGGCCTGGCACTATGTTCTTTCCTTAACTGTGTTAAGAAGTTTGAGTCTCCTAAAGTTCCTCTGAAGCTGGTCGTGAGCCAAGGTGGCAGCAAGCATTTCACTCTCTGGATGGCCATGCTGGGTGCTGGAACATGGCAAGTGGCCGCGCCTTGGGTACATGGGTAGTGTCAATGATCTGGAACTGGTTCTTTGGCGACACATGGCATCTTCCCAGTGATCCCAAGGTCTCTGATCCCACTGGGACAAAATGATGTTGGATGGCTTATGTCTCTGTACTTGACGACTCTTGTACTCCTCCCTGTGTTCTGAACACCTCCTGTTGCCCAACACTTTGACAGACGTAGATACCAGCCAGAGTCGACACCAAGGTATAATCAGGCTTAAACTTGCATTTTTTTTCAAAGATAGGTGGTGTTCCCATCGGGGTAGTTTGTTGGGATATTGTGAGTATTGCTGGGTTACTAGGAATCCGGGCTCTCTCTCAGCTGTAGCAAGGGCCTCTCTGTATGATGCTGACTCATTGTTAGTCTCGTGTTCAATCTTGGTTTCTGAGCACGTTTAGACCATGTAAATCCATTATTGGTTGGCTTGAGAATCACTGCATATACAATATATTTTGTGTGAATTGTGGCAGCGTGGCAGAGGCCACTGTAATAATGAGGGTAGTGTAGGTCGAGGAGTGTAATAAAAGTTTGGTAGTATTACGATGATATGTAATTGTAAAAGGAAACAAGTGCAAACTAATTTGACATTATTGTGGGCACGTTTCGCTCTCCCGGAGCTTTATCAAAGCCAATTATGGCTTGATAAACTCCTGGAGAGCTAAAACGTTGCCACAACAAATGTTCATTAAGTTGCTTTGTGTCCTTTTACTTTACAGGTGAGGAGTGTTCCATTACTGAAATAAGAACTGTTTGGAGAAGTCCAGAGTGATGTGCGCTCATAGCCTGGGAGAGACGGGACAAGTTTCTCTGTTGCATGTGCTGCCCAGAGTATGGTTATGCACCCATTTTAGCGATGGAGCCATACCAATTGGAATCGTTAGTATGAACTCAAAGTGTGGAGTTTTACCTTACAAGGACGTTAAGCATCATAGGTTGAGCTGTATTTGTGCGTCTTGCAGCGAACTATGCGGCAGTGCAGGATAAGGTAAATATAAAATCCCCACAAGGAAACGAAGCAACAGTCATGCAACTGAACATTTGTCTACTAGGGTCCATGACAAGAGTGAGGGGTCACCATGCATAAAGAAACCACATAGCTTAAGAAGAACATGACAGCGCCACTAAAGTTAAAATCTTCATATTTAATACACATGTTTGTACTTTGGCACACTAAAAATATTTCTAAGGCATGTCGAATGCGGGTTTGATATACAGACAAAAATATTATCATTACTACTTTATAATGAAACTGGACTTTGTAAATATTATTATTATTATTATTACTATTATTATTATTATTATTATTAATTATTAATTCTATAATTTTCATTATTATCTATTATTCATTGCATGGGCAGCTTTGTACTCACACTGCAAGGAATCGTAACGTATATACGAATTACATACCCACCATCCGATCAGGTCGTTTTTACCTTCCCCCCAGTCCACAACACACACGTCGCACACACGCCGAGACAAAGAGCGAGAAAAGTTGTGCAGAGGTAAGGAGCGGAGGCTAACGGCAATTTGAGACAAGACTTAGTATCAAAAAGGCAAATCCGAATCAGAATTGTTTCCATACCACATCAGGGAGAAGACAACAGTCAGGGACCCAGGTAATCAGACTGTAGAAGGTTGGGCAGGAGTCACAGAGGAATGATCAGGAAGTCTGTGAAAAGCTCAGTATGCTATTTAGGGAGGTATTCTTGGATGGAGTAAAGAGTGTTTCCTGCAAAACGAGGCGGTTGGAGTGCACCAGCAGTGTTGAAACACATTTACAAACCAGGAAGGACGGTGGAGAAACTGCTATTGTGCACTAGATACCTCGAAGGCGGTTGAGAGCCAGGAAGAAAATCTCTCTCTATGGTTCCAGAGAGAGGGGAGCAAAGGGCACAGTGTGAGCCTCTAGCAACAATTCTTCAACAAGTCTTCGAAAAGAGAAACACTTGAAGTGTGGAAGACAGTAATGCTCTTTTGTTTCAATCTTTAAAAAAGAAGGACAGGCAGCATGAAACTAAGGACCAGTGTTGGCTGACTTGTATAGTATGTAAAGTTACGGAGAAGATTATCAGAAAAGTGTTGTGGAGAACCTAGAAAAGGACTGTCTCCATACATAGGGCAACTAGCCACGGCTTCAGAGATGGAAAAATCCTGACACAAACCTACTCGTGTTCTATAACAAAGTAAGACAGGCGAGAGGATAGATTTGTATATTCATTTATTTGGACGGTTATGAATCTTTTGACACATACCACACAGAGACTGGTGCAAAAAATCTAGGGTAAGTAGGGAAGGAATAACAGGAAAAGCACTCTCATTGGATCAAGGCATACTGACAGGAAGGATACAAAGATTGATGGTCCTTGAGAGGTGTTGTTAGAATGGGTGCTTGTATGAGTTGGGTTCCACAAGGATAGTACTAGGCCCGGTGTTGTTTCTTGTATTCGTGAATGACATGCAGAAAGGGATAGCGTCAGAGGTACTGTTCGCAGACGATTCTGTGAAACTAATAATGAGGAATACAGGCGGACGACATCAGGAAAGGCTAATGAAAGGAATCGTGGTCTGACAAATGGCTGGAGTGTTACCCCCACCAAGCGCAAGTTATGAAGCTTAGGAAGGATTAAGAAGACCGCCAGAAGGAGTACAGGCTCGGGAGGCAAAAGGCTGCATATATCTCACTAAGGAGAAGGACAATGGGGTGAGTATCTACCGATCGCAGACAATTTCCTGAGGGAGTACATTAACAAATATACTGTTGCAGCAGATGCTCGTCGGCAAATCTAAGAACAGCTTTCGACATCTAAGTAAGGCGGTACGCAGCACCAGTATGTAACCACACCTGGTGAAGCATATCACGGGAAACTTTGAGAATAGAAAGTGCAGAAGTTTACAACAAGCCTAGATTCCTAGAGTAAGAGGTATTGTCTGCGAGGAGAGGAAGACAGGAGGGCTGCGGGAGGTTATAATAAACGATTTCTTGAAATTCTGAGAGGACTTGTAAGGTGAAATAGTGACAGAATGTTTCAGAGTGGGAAATTGAAACAAGGATGCACAGCGGAAAATGAAAACTCAGATGTTAGGATAAGAATGTTAGGAAGTGTTTTTTTAGCCTGTGGAGAACAAATTGAGAGAGTGAAAGTAGTAGAGGCCCGGGATCTTTCATTGCTTCAAGAAGCTATGCATACAAGTTTCTTGTAGCTAGGAAAGTGTCCTAAGTAACGACCAGGGTAGAATACGGCGGGGCGCAGGATGTCTGTGAACTCGGTTCCCTCAAGAACGCATATATCCTCTTTGACGACCGTAAGCTACTCTTACTGTGCTATAACGGTTTTAGACGTAAATATCATTTTAATGTGAGTTAAACAGTTAGTTAATAAACTCATTGAAACTGCATAATTTTAACATTTATTAACCCCTCCCGTTGTGATCTGATTTCAATTCAGTAGTTTCCTTATGAGTTGTGCGTTAAAACACGCAAACCCGATTCCACTAAAACGTGATACTAAAAACTGAGTTTTGTCAAAGAGACAGTTTATTTCCATCTCTTTTCTGTTTACACAATAAGCGAAAAACAAATAGGACTAAATTTATCTAAATTTGGATGTGAATATTGATAAGAAGCGAGGAAAGAAATTTTTGGACTTTTATATAATATTTTTTTCGAGGTTAGGCCGGTATTATCTGTAATATACATTAATTAGACTGAAAAGCATTAATTTTCAAAAGATTGGGTAGTTTCCTCACACCTGCTGTCCTATTCACCCTAGAAGTTAAGTAGGTTACCGGGGTGTGAGTCGACTGTCTTGGTGTCGCATTCGGGAGATAAGATTAAAGAGACCCCAATGGTAAATAAGTTAGACAGTCTCGATGACACACTGACTTTCTTGGATTATCCTGGGTGGGCTAACCCTCCGGTGTTAAAAATCCGATAAATCTTATCTTATCTTATCTTGTATTCAATGGCGCAGTTTGACCAGCTCACCCGAGAAACTGATTATGCAGCCTGAATTACACTGCTATTCAACATGTAACATATTTTTTCAAGAAATCCACGTCCTCTTAATACAAAATTCCAAAAGATCAGATTCATTACACTCGGTACGCTGTTGATCCTGGCATCTAGACAACATCCATAATTTATGTATTTAAAAGCGTTGATGGACCTAAGAGAACTCATTTTACAATGGTCATTCTTTTATCTTAAACGTACAAACATTATGCGAAATAAGCGTTGTGAGTTTAAGGATTAGATTGGGTGTCCTATCGCGCGCTCACATCGTTCAATCCCTTTTGAAGGCCGTAGATCCTTTTTTCTACAAATGCCGCGTCCAATGAAGACTGGGCAGCTGGTCGTTTACACCTTAACTGGTTCACTCCTAACGTCCCAGAGGGAGGAAAAAATTTAGCGCAAACAGCATTACTGCACCAGGCCTTCCACACTTCGATTACTCTCAACTGGTATTTGGATGATGTGAGATTCTATCTTGACTGCTTGCTGTTGTCAGAAAAAATCTTGATTACCTGCCAAAGCGCGCACACACGAAGGTGCCAGTGTAATATAAAATAACTGAACCAGTTGTTTGACGGCCTCATGTCATCATCAACGTAAAAAACTATTGAAAATGGTTGGCGTGGTTTAGAACATAGTATGATAACTGAAGAGCAGAGTGCTGTGAAACGATGAAATAAAATGGTGCCTCGGAAGAGTATAAAAAAATCATCCTCTTTTAAAGATAGCAAGAATTTACCGGGCGTTTAAAACCTGAAGGTACTTCTCGATTCAAAACCCGTGGTTTGTTCAATTTACAGTTAACCCACAAAATTAAAGATAAATCTAGATTCTACTTTTATCCTCCTTTTCGTGAATTAGTTGTGTTATGATAATCAAGAGGACTCTAATGGCATATAGGGTACTGGAGGTTGTGAACTTGGTTAAATGCGAGATCAGGAAATTTCAGCGTAGGTTAAAAGGCAGACCTGAGACGGAATGCAAGCCAAAGGAAAGTAAGAGGTGACTCTCATTTAACTGGAACAAGAAGAAACTTGAAAGTACTGCATCAACACCATTATATTGTCTGAGAGTGCATATAAACAGTTGTAGCCGCAGCTTCACGTGCGATCAAAACAAATCTCAGAATAGCATTCAGGAACATAATGAATCCGTCATGAAGCTATTTAACCGCTGGACGTAAGTAAGGCCTACCATAGAGTTTTATGATGCCAAATGGAGTTCCCATTAGATTAAGCACATACACAAATTAATAAAAGGTCCAAAATGTTTGCAGACGATGGAGAGAGTGATGGGAAGCCAGCCTAAAGTATAGAAACTGTTTACCTAGGAGAGAGTTCCGGGGGTCACAGACCCGCGGCCCGATCTGTGGACCAGTCCTCATGGAGATAAGTACTTACAGAAAGCAATTAAAGAGGACCTAGGAAATCATTGTTACACGACAACTATATCTCAGAGCGGATGTAAACAGCATAAAACATCAGTAGCGCATGCAAGGCTAGTTAAACTTTAACTGACCGTCAGTTACCTCAATTAAAGAATTTCAATAACATTATTAACGAAATATGTTAGGCTTATTTCGTATTAGCATCACCATTAATAGAAATTTACAACTGAATGAAGGCATTTCCAGAAGATAGAGGTAGCACAGAGACTTGCAGGTTTAGGCTGATTTCCAGTACTGAGAAGGCTGATTCTTGAAGAAAGACTTAAAGAAGTAAATATTAAAACCTTTGGGAAAGACTGTAGTCAAGATATAACAAATAAGTTTACCTCAGGAGTTTTAGTTTATGCAGACAGGAAACAGGAGAAATGTGGAAGCAGAATCAAAACGTGCGTCACGGAAATGTTTGGATATGTTAAACAAAGTGGAATAAGTTTGATAAGGAAGTGGAGACACAGCTCCAAATACACAGTTTCTAGAGTAAGTTCGATAGTGCTCAGAAGGATAGGAACTAACAAATAACAACATATTTGTTTTTCAAAGTTACGCTGGTGAGTTCAGGAGCAGAATCTCGACATCGACGGCAAAAATACAACTAACATAGTGAGCACAGCTCGTGAGTACACACATGAGAACAATGAGTAATCACTTGAATGGGATCTGCGTGTCCACGGCACCCAGGGGAAGCGAGTACAGTGAGAATAAGGTATGGTATCATAATAGTGCAAACCATATCTAGTACGATTTCCAATCTTTGTGATCCTGGTATGTGGATTGTTCCAGTAGAGAGTGACTTCTATGGTTACATTTATAAATGTACAGGAATGCTTGATTACTAATAAGTGGCTGGTAAAGAGAGAAAGTGAATGAAAATCTTATATACATGCTTATAAGCGTTAAACTTATGTTGCAGCAGAGTGTGAAATTGTATATACCCTCTATTGTAGTGGAGTCCTCTTGTTTGCTATTTCCTGTGGTATTTCTAGTTTGCAATATTGGTTTTATCTCATCTTTGACTACACTTGTTTCCCCACTACGGCTCCTGTCCCCTATGAGGTCATTTATATGTATTCCTTCCTGCGTATAATTCCCGACTACCTGGACAAAATCTCCAGCTTCACCATTACTGTCTCCCAGGACAGCACCTCCAGCTTCTACCATTACTGTCTCCCAGGACAGCACCTCCAGCTTCACCATTACTGTCTCCTAGGACAGCACTCCAGCTTCACATTACTGTCTCCCAGGACAGCACTATCAGCCCCACATTTACTGACTACCAGGACATCACCTCCAGCCTTACAGTTTCTGACTACGTGGCCAGTATCAAGGGCAGTACCATTCAGCCCAGACTTTTTATGTTCCCATCTGTTGTAGAAAGCTTCCAGGTTGTCTATGAAAGCAGCTTTGATGTTATCCTCTTTTAATACCCTTGTGATTTTAGTCCACAGATTTATCTCATTTGGTCATACCGAAAAACACTTCTCTGTTTTAATACTGCTTGTAGCTAGTTCTTGGATATCTGCACAAGGGGCATGACACCAATTTCCACAAAAATGACAATTTATCCATGTGGAAGCCCGTTTGTTTGATTGACTGCAGACTACACAGAGCTTCATAATGATTTGAATGGTTGATTTACTGTAATTCTACTAGCAACCTCTTGAATACTCTATTAATAACCTCCTTAAATGAAGCTCTAGCTATTTGTATTGTATTGTGAGGCACAATTTGATAACTTTGTCATGCAACCCATACCCATACTGTGATTGGTAATACAATAGCATTTCAGACGTATATAATGGGTTAAGATAAGATTTCGTTCGGATTTTTAACCCCGGAGGGTTAGTCACCCAGGATAACCCAAGAAAGGCAGTGCGTCATCGAGGACTGTCTGTCTTATTTCCACTGGGGTCCTCAATCTTGTTCCCCAGTCGACTAACACCAAGGTACCTGTTTGCTGTTAGGTAAATAGGACAACAGGTGTAAGGAAAAGCGCCGAAATGTTTCCACCCCGCCGGGAATCGAACCCGGGCCCTACACGTGTGAAGCGAGAGCTTTGCCAATAAGGCCACGGGGCCACCAGCTAACCTACGGGGTTCAGGGACTGGGCCCCAATATTTTGTTAGCTAAGCAAGTTACATTAGTAATCAACTGTTTACAAAATCATTGGCCAGAAGTAACAGTAATAAAATGAGCTTTTTTTTATATATATTTTATTTAAAACAACACAATACATTAAATAGATAAAAGAACACAGTATCAGTTCTTACACAAAATAATAAATTTTATTGTTTAAATACACACAGACGATTAACGTTGTGCTGTCTTTTTTTATATATATTTTTATTTAAAACATAGAACAAATACAATAATGTATAAGAGTATAAAATTAAAAACCATACTAGATATTACAAAACCTCTAGTACACAATCCCGGTACATTTAAAGAACACCATAGATCATGGCCATATTACAACCATATACATAACCCACAACCATATACATAACCCACAACCATATACATAACCCACAACCATATACATAACCTACAACCATATACATAACCCACAACCATATACATAACCCACAACCATATACATAACCCACAACCATATACATAACCCTACAACCATATACATAACCCACAACCATATACATAACCCCACAACCATATACATAACCCACAACCATATACATAACCCACAACCATATACATAACCCACAACCATATACATAACCCACAAACCATATACATAACCCACAACCATATACATAACCCACAACCATATACATAACCACAACCATATACATAACCCACAACCATATACATAACCCACAACCATATACATAACCCACAACCATATACATAACCCACAACCATATACATAACCCACAACCATATACATAACCCACAACCATATACATAACCCACAACCATATACATAACCCACAACCATATACATAACCCACAACCATATACATAACCAAACCCATCATAATACAAACCCTCCTTTTACAATAATCATTATTGCCAGTGCAGACACAGCTGACACTTCTCCCCCCCCCCCCCCCCCCCCCTTTCCCTATGACAGTCCCCGTTCTAAATAACATACTTTAAATTTTTCCAATTAAAATGGTCAACCCTGCCCTCATAAAAAAAAAAAAAACCATTGTAACACTTGATAAAAAAATTCTACTTAAAAAAACCCAAAACCAACCAAATTCCAAAACAAAACATTGGGAAAGTAAATTATAAAACATGTAGGAAATGAGTCCTACAACCCATTATTTTGGTAAAAAAACCCAATATATGGGGGGTTGTAAACACCATATGTATTTTGCACTTGTTCGTACAGAACAAACTGGATCATCCCTAGAAATAAAGCGTTTAAAAATACTTGTTGCAAAAAAAAACAAAAAAATTTCATAAAGGGATAAAATTATACCTAAGAAAAGGGTTTCCCCACAAACACACCTACACAAAAACAAAGTTTTGTTCCCGTTTAAACACTCAAAAATAATGGGAAATTTCCCATAAAAAATAAGGGTATATAAAAACCCCCATAAAATACTTATATATTTTCTTTAAAATGGCATAAAGTCCCCATTCAATACGATAAAAAAGAGACGTTTGAAAAGGGATAAATCAAATCATCAGTTTTCGAATATATAAAACATAAACCTCACAAAAATTACATATAAATAAAAACCCCCCAATAAAAAATTGGTGCTTTAAAACCCTTTAAGAGAAAAAACAAAAAATTTCCATAAAACTTTTGGCCTGTGTTTTTTAAAAAATTCAAAAGGGTTTCTTCCCCCCGGACCCCCGGCCCGGCTCCCTGCAAATGAATTTTTACCCACATCAACCACCTTTGAAAACCAATAAACCCTTTCCTCATCAGGCTTCCAGTCACCCCAAAGAGGACACACGACTGAAGAGCCCAAACCCCTTGCCTCTCCCCCCCGTCACAAACGAATTGACTTCAACAGTAAGTCCACGATACCCTCCGGAAAACTAATTACCCACCTTCCCTATAAAATTTTGTTTGTTCCTCATCTGCCCCTCCCAAAAACACGCCACCAAGGTTTTTAAATCCAAATTTGTATCCCTCCCCCCTCCTTAAACCCCCAAAAAAACATACAAGTAATAAAACTTTACGTATCTGATACCCCTCCCCACCTCTTTGGGTCCCCCTCCCAAATCAAACTTTTAAAAGCCCTAAGGGGTGATATCTGTCCCCCCCCCCAAAAAAAAGAAAACCCTCTTCAACCACAATTTTTCCCAAACCCTAAAACCCGAAAAAAAAATATACTAAATGAAAAGCCGTTTCAAAATTTCCCCACAAAAACCGCATAAAGGGCCTCTTCAAAAAACCCCATTCGTCTTAGCACCTCTTTCGATCCCAAACTCCCACCCCCATAAGAAATCTTTTTAACAAAATTCCCTCGCTCTTGCCGGTTTTCCCTTAAATTTTTACAAAAATTCCCCCCTACCCACTCCCCAAATCTTTAATGTGGGATACACTGCCTTTCCCTTGCATTGATTTCTGACGACAAACCCCAAACCCACTCCCCCCTTTTACCTTGATTTTTAAAAACTTTGCGTACCTTTAACAAAAACCGAAAACAAAATCTTCACACTCCACTAAGCCCCTGCCACCCCACCATTTGGGGAAAACCCCCATCACCCCCCCCACCCGAAAAACCCCCTTTCCCCCCCCCCGCTGCCTAAAATTTTCCTCGCTTCCATTTTAGTGCCTTCCCCCCCTAGACCCTAATCCCAAAATCCCCCAATCCTCCCTCCCTTTTCCGCAGTAAATTACCACTTTCTTTGCCCAACCACCCCCCTCCAAAACCCCCCAACAAACCTTAAACTCTTTTTTGTAATTCCTAATATCCGACTTCGAAAAAGGGGGTAAATTTCTGCCACTCCCCACCCCTTTATTTAAAAAATCAGCGTATTTACCCCCCAAAAAACCCTTTTGATGCAAGGAAAAACCCCCGGGGCCCTTAGACTCCTGGCCTACTAAAAAGCTCTGTCCATTCCCATTTCTGAATTAACCCTCCTGCTCCCCTGTGCATCTCCCAAAAAATCAAAACCCCCCAAAAATTTCTTTAGCCTATCTTAGTTACCCAAACCCAAAACCCCTCCCCCAAGGTCCCTCCTCCCCAAAAGCGCCTCCCTCCCAACCATGTTTTCTGTTTAATTAACTCTCATCCCAGTAGAAATTCCCCAAAAAATTTCCCCAATTTACCCTTCCCACTTTATTAAAATCTTCTATCTCGTTAAGTAAAACATTGAAACCCCTCTCAAAAACCAACAAAAATTCCCCAAAATCCCCCACTCTCCCCCATCCCCCCTTTCCCCCCAAATCAACCGAAAAAGAAAGAATTCTGCATACATGAAAAAAGGATTTATTTGGGAGAGGGGACACCCCTGCCAAAAAACCCCTCCCCATGCTTACAGAATCCCCCAAACCTCCCTTTCCCTGTACTTTTCATTGATGCTTTCCCAAAATACAAAGCCCCTCACCCATCCAACAACCCTCCCCCAAAAAACCCTTTCCCCACCTTACCCTCAATCAAAAGTTCCCTATCCCTTTAATCAAAAAGCTTTCTCCCAATCCGACCAAAATTACCCCCCTTTAAATTAAATCCCCCAAAAGGAAACCCCGAATACGTCCATGCCCAAACCCGCATACCCTCCCTGGGATATAAACGTCCCCCAGTTTCACCAAACCCCATGCCCCTTTCTTCAGTCTAATCCCCAAAAATTTTCGAAAAAACCCCTTGTAACCCGCGCCCCTTCCAAAGAAAATTCCCACGGAAAAAGCACTCAATTTCTACCCCCCCCTCTTCTTTGGCCCCAAAAAACTATGACCCCCGAACTTTGCGTTTGTGCCCAATTTCCCCCACTATTTTAAATAGGGGTTCCAAAAAGCCTAACAAAGCACTGCCTAATTACCCCCCAAGTCTCTATAAAAATATTTGGTACCCCAATCTTTCCCTGGCTTTTTTCCTGGTACTCAAACCAAAAAACTCCCTTTCCACCTCAACCCACTTATCCAACCCCCAACCCCACTCAAACCTCCACTTAAAAAGCAAAGGAAACCCCCCCTTCAAAAATCCCCTTCCCAGGAACCCCCCCCCCTCCAACTCCATTCCCCTAAACCAACTACCTCCCTAGAGACTCATACTTTTGTATTGGTTAGGCCCCGACCCTCTGGTTTCCCCCTCCCCCCCCGGGGCTTGTCTCCAATGGTAGAATTTTTGGTTACACTCTGTCGGCCCTAAATTTATGAAAAAACAAACCCAGACGGTTATCACCCCAAAAAAACACCCCTCTAACCCTCCCAAAACCCTAATTGCATAAAAACCTTTATCTTTGTGTAATTCAGTGATTTTTTACTTCGCAGACTGCCCAATATCATCCCTCCTACCACCCCCAACATAAAAAATCTTGCAACTGTCCCCCCCAATAATTTTTGAAACCCCAAAATTTCCCCACCTCACCTTTTCCCTCGCCCCCTTTAACCTTAAAAAATTCGCTTTTCCCAGGTTTTCCCGGCTTTTCCCCACCAACCCAAACGGGATCTATCCCCCCCTGTCCCTACCCTCCCAAAAAGGCAACCACCAATCACTGAAAAAAAGGCCCCTCCCCCTCCCCCTTTAAGAAGCCTTACATTTAATTTCCAGTACCCAAAATAAAAAACCACCACTCCACCCCCAAAATAAAAATCGCTATTACCGCCCTGTGATCCAAAAACCCCCACATCAAAGGGTTTTTGCACCCTCAAACACCCTATACCCTGCTTAATATAATTCTGTCCAATCGCGCTTCATATCCCTACGACGAACGAATGCTCCACTAGGTATCCCCCCCCCCCCCCACCACAAAAACAACCCCAATATCTGGGCAATAAAACCCCCTCAGCACACTCAGCACACAACCCCCCCTTCTCGGTTCGACTCCCCATTTCCAAATCACCAATTCCAATCACCTCCTTTTACTGTTAAAGCAGGCAAACCCCCTAAAGTGATACGAAAATACCTCTCTGAAAAATCTATTTTTACCCGGTATTGCTAGTTGCGGGCATTTTAAACCCCCTACGAAATTTGCTCGACTCTCACCCCAGACACCTCCACCCCTAAACGATCCTCCCCCCCCCCCCCTCCCCCCCCCCCCAAACCGATGACACCCCAAGGGGGGGTTTCCCCTTTTAAAACCCCCACTGCTACCCCCCCCTTTAAATTTGCAAACCCCTTTTTTCCCAAACATCCGATATCCTTTAAACCCGCAAACACAACCAGCCCTGTGATTTGCCCCTTGGGCAAAAAGCTTAGTAAACATCAAAACCGCCTTAAAAACCCCCCCAACCCAAATTTCTTGCCCTCAGTTTTAAAGGGTCCTTTAAACATTAAGCGTGACACATCTAAAAATTCCAAAAGGGGGCGGTTTTCCCCCCTATGCCTCTGGGATTTACCCACTGCATTTTTTCATTTTTACTTTTTCCTTTGGGCCCTCGAGTTTTCCTGGGGCGGTCACCTCCCCCCCCCTTTTTCCCCACTTTGCAACTCAGGCCCCAACCTCTAACCACAGGTGGCATCGGCTCCACAACCGTGCCCATGACTTTTTCCCCCGGCCTCGGGCCCCGGGGGTAATGACCCCCCGGTCTATCTCTGTTTGGCCGCAGTTCGTTTCCAAAAACCCCCCCCATTACACACATATCACCCTCAACGAACCCTCCGGTGTACCTCAATGGCCACCACAGGGGCTCCAGTCCTTTCTTACTAAAGTTTTCCCTTTTCCCCACAATTTGTTGTCCCTCCAAGGGCCCACTTCACATGAACTGAGGCACCTTTTGCACAGGGCCCCTCCCCACCCAAAAAAAATCCTGATCACATCTGGGCCAAAAAACCATCCTGGGTTTTAAACTTCCCGGACGAAAGACTCCCAGATGTCACCTTTAAAATCCCCCCCCACCCCCCGGGAGGGGACACAAAGTTTTCCGCCACCGCCAACCCCCCGGGCGACCTCTTCGCTCCCCGAGGGGCAGGCCCCCGGTCCCCAGGCATCAGGGGCCCGGGACCCAAATCCCGGGCGTTGAATCAAAAATTTGGAGTTTCCAGAATTCGAGAAGAACCCACCCCCTTGGACCCCTGGGCTGCCATGTCCCCATAAGAGCTACACAGACGACTTTTTTTCCGTTTTCCCCGCAAGTACACATAAACCCGTGTTCTCCCAAACCCATCATAACTTAGGATGGAAAGGCCCTTTTTAAAACATTTTAAGGGGGTAAGAACCTTTTTTCCCCCCTCCCCCCCCTTTTTATTCCCCAAAACATTTCCCCCCCTTCCTCCAACCCCCCCCTTCCCCCCCCCCTTCTTAAACCCCCCCCCTTCCCCCCTTTTTTTTAAAAGGCATTCCCCAACCCATCCCTTTTTCCCCATTGTTTGGGAAAATTTCACGCCAAAATAAAAAAATTGTAGGAAAAGCCCAAAAAAGGGAATTTTTTTTTTTTCCCGTTTAAACCCCCCCCAAACCCCCCCCCCAAAGGAAACAAAAACCCCCCATGTAACAAAATTTTTCCCCAAACAATCGTTGTTCCCCTTTCCGACAACGTTAAAAACTCCCCGGGGAAATTTTTCCCCCAAAATTCCCCTTTTAAAATTTTAAAAAAGGGGACGCCCTCAATTCCCCTTTGGGGAAACCAATTTCCTATGATTTAAGAAACGTTTATTGTTATCCCCATTTTTTAACCTCCAAAAAGGTCAGCGGATTTTTCCCCCCTACTTAAAATTGAAAATTTTATATAAAAAAGGAGGGCCCCCTAAAACCAAAGGGGGGGGAGAAAAAACCCCGGCCCCTCCCCAACCGGGGCAGGGAGCGAAATGAGTAATAAAAGAGCTACATGATTTGAATTGTCATGTAATGAAGGGTATTCCGTGTTAAAACATAATGGTCCCCCGGGGGTTGGGAAGGTACCTGTTGTTAAACAGGGTTTCAGGTCCCCATGAGTTATTTCATTTGTCAAAATTAGGGTTTTTTTTTAGGGGGCAAACAGCCTGTGGTCATGCGCCCTTGGTCCCTGTGCCCCTGCCTTGGGGGGGTGGGCGACAATTTTCAAAAAAAAGTTTTTTGGAAAATTTCCCTCATCCCTTTTCCTTTTTTATTTTTTTTATTTATTTATTTTATAAATTTAAATTTGGACATGTACATAATGTTTCAAAGAAAACAGTTGGGTTTAAATGTACATTTCCAAAAAACCCCTTGTTGCAGAGTATTATGGGCAGGGTTAAAAATTAACTTAAGATTACCTGGGGGTTTACCTTTGGGGAGAGTTTTTTGGGGGCAATTCCCCCGGGGGCCCGGTTTTGTGGGGCCCGGCCCCCTGGTGGATCAGCGCCTGGGTCAACCAGGCTGTTGCGGGGGCTCACCAAACCAACGTTTCGAAACCCAAACCGGCGATTTAGGAACTGGGCTTTAGGGGCTTGTCCGGGGCCATTTTAAGACTGCCCGGGGTTTTTTGTTTGGGAAATCCCCCTTTTTTTGTGGTGGAGGGGAGTTGAAAAAGTCTCGGGGCCCCCGACCTTATTGTATGGGTTTTCCCTTTAAAGTGCTAGTGACACCCCTTTCTTTTCATTGGGGGGGTGGTGCAACGCTGCCCCAAATCTTTTGCTTTCTAGGGATGATTTTTTTGTGTGCAAGTTCGGGTTTCTAGTCCCTCCCAATTTTCCCCGGTGTTTTATATTTATGTATCTTCCCCCCTGGTTCCCGGGGAAAAAACAGGTTTAGAAACCTCAAGCGCTCCCAAATAATTGAGGTGTTTTTTTCTCCGTTATGCGCGCCCTGAAAGTTCTTGTACTTGTCTAGGTCAGCAATTTCAAAAAGCCTTTAAAGGTTTCTGTTAAGTGCAGCAATTTTCCAGCCTGATAGAACCGTGACCTGAAAGGTTGGGCATCAAAGGGTTTTGGGCCCCCCTAGTTTTTGAAGGTTTTTTAAAACCATCCCGTCATTTTTTTTAGCAGATGCGATTTATACAATGTTTGGGCCTTTAAGGTGAGTCCTCCGACATAATCCCCCTCCCAATGATATATTCGTGGTTAAAATTTTTAGTAAACAAAAAAGCAATTAAGCACAAATGAGTTTTCAAAGAACCCGGCATATGGTATTTTGATGAGTTTTCTGTGGGAATTTAAGAGAAGGGTATTTTATTAGGTTTAAAGTAACTAAAAAAAAAAAGTTTGAAATTTGGGTCACAGGTTATAATTTATGAATATATTTTTGAAATATTTATTTTGTTGTGGGGGGTAAGTGGTTTTTTTAAAAGACTTTAAAATTTTTAAAAATTGTTTTTTTTTTATATTCAAAAGGGGAATTAAAATTTCCCGATTTTTGGGCCTTTTATGTGCCCTTTGGGTTTTTTTTATAGTGTGAGATGCACGAGGAAAAATCAAAGAGATGATCTTGTCTTGTGTAAAGGGCATGTGCACTATTGAGGTTGGTAAGGGGGGGACGGTTTTAAGGGGGGTTTATATTTTGAGTTAAGTGTTTTTATGTAGGAGTAGGGTAAATAAAAGTAAGGATGTTTTTTTGCAGTGAGCAGGTTTAGAGTTTTTTTAATATTGGTGGAAGGTGCTGCCTGTAGTTTGGGGAAATTTTTTATCATTTGAAATGCAGTTTTGTTGGGGAATTAATGGTCCGAGATGGTTTTTTGTTGTTTAGGGGCCCCCTGCACAAATTCCAAAAGGTGAGATAGGGGTAAAAAATGGTGATATAAAGGGGCCCGGGGGGGCTTTACTGTGGGAAAAATATACCGTATCTTCGATAAAATGCCTACGGTCTTCGAAATTTACTTGGAAATTTGGGTTTTTACAGGTTTTTTTTTTTTTAAATTTTTTTTTCCTTTTATCCCAAAGGGGGAAATTTCCCAAGAATTTTCCCTCTGAGCTTTTTGAAGGTGATTCGTTTATCATTATGTTAAGAGGGAAAATCTGTAAACTCCCGTTTCCAAAAATGAAAAGAAGTGGTTTTTTCCCAAAGTTTAGAGTTTAAATTTGTTATCCCTCATCCAGGGAAACATTTTTTTGTAAATTCCCGTATTTTCGTTTCTGGCTAGTATGACTTGGCTTGGGTTTGGAAAAAGAGTATTTTAGGTCACTGCAAATAGGTGGGGTTTTAGTTTTTCGATGCATTTGGTAGGTCGTTTATGTAAATGAGAAAGAGAAGAGGGCCAAGGGAAAACTTCCTTGTGGGAAAAACCCAACCCTAATTGGCTGTGTGGAAGAGTTTTGGGTTTCCCTTTGTGTAACCCTTTTGGCTTCTGTTGCTGAGGTATACTTTAGGTAAACGAGGGGGTGCCCCCCTTATACCATAGTGGGGACAAATTTTTTGTTTGGGGAAAATCATGGGCAAACTGGGATCAAAAACTTTTCGTTTAAAACCCAAAAAAAATCCCCCGTGGGAAAATTTTTTTTTCTTAGTACAAATGTTTTAAATTTTTGAAGATGTGGTATAATAGGGATCATTCTATTTTTATTAGGCCTGAACCCAAACAAAAGGGGGTTGAGTATGTTGTGGGAGATGAGGTAGTAATAAAATTTGTTTTGAAATTTAAATTTTTTAAAAATTTTTGGAGAGGGTTTAAGTTTGATATTTTGGCCCTTTTGTTATTCAAGGACGTTTTTTCCTTCCTTTATGGATCGGGGTGACCCCTCGCATTTTGAGAAATTTAGGGAAAGGAGAGGATTCGGGTGGATTTGTTAAAGAGTGGTTTGTAATGATTGGTGACAAGCAAATTTCGAAGCTTTTTTGATATAAAGGGGGGTAAGGTAAACTAAAACTCCTGTTAAATTTTTTTTTAGGTGGGTTGGAAAAATAAGGGGGACTTTTTGGGTGGGTTATCGGGGCTAGGGAAAAGTGTGTTCGGGGGCTGTCAGTGAGGTAGTCATTGGGTGGGGTTTTTGAGCTTTTTTGATTTTTGGGCGGGAAGGTTTTTTTCCCAATGGGAAAATGATGAAAAAGTTTTTCCCGTTTAGTTGGTTTGGGGTTTTGGGGGTTTATCGGGTTTTTTTTTATTTTAATTCGCTATTTCCTATATCTTTTTTTTTCCCAAAAATTTTTGAAGGGGTTTTCCCGGGCTTTTTTTATCACCTTTTTAAAGTTAAGTAATCTTTTTCTCAAAAATACAATTTTTTTTGCCCTTTTTAAACAGGGTGGTTTTGGAATTTAAGGGGTAACGTTTTTGTTTGGTCTCTGGTTTGTGACCCCTTTAGTACTGTTTTTTTGTATAGGTGCTTTTTTTTAATGGATTTGAGGATGCTGGGGGTTTAGCCCGGGGCTGTTCCGTCTCTTAGCTGTTTCTGTTTAGTTTTTTTAAAAGGAGTGCTTGTTTTTAGAGGTATTGGGTTTTTTTTTAGAAAAATTTTTAATACATTCCCTTCCCAATTATCCGTATAGAAATTTTTAGATTTAGTTTTGCCCCGTCGATGTTTGTCATTGATGATGTGAAGTTGTTAATGGCTTTCCTCCCTTATGAATCTGAAAAAGTAAATTTAGTAGTGTCTTGGGGGTAATTCCTAGATTGGTTAGAAAAGGTAGGGTAGGGTTGGGGGTTTATCTGTGATATGCCCCGAATTTTTAAAAGGGATTTTGGGGGTTGGTCCAGATGTGTTCTAGTAAAGGGAAACACTAGTCTCAAAATTTTTGTAGGTTTTGTTACTGTTGGTAGCAAAAAGCAGTTACTCATAGTTTTGGAATTCATAACCCCGGATTTTCCGGAGGGGAGTTCCGGGGGGCAACGCCCCCGCGGCCCGGTCTGGACCCCGGCCTCCTGGTGGGTAGAGCTGAAACAACCAGGTGTTTTCTGCTGGCTGCACGCAAACCAAAAGAAAAGCCACAGCCCCCGGGTGGGCAGGGAACCCACTTTTGGTGCTTTTGGGCCCCGGGGCCCTGGGGGCCCAAAGCTCCCGCTTTTAACACGGAGGGCCCGGGTTTTTGATTCCCGGCGGGTGGAAAAATTTCGACACCCTTTCCTTACACCCGTTGTCCCCGTTCACCTTTTCAGCAAATAGGTACCTGGGTGTTATTTGACTGTGTGGGTTTGCCTCCTGGGGGGAAAAAATTAAGGGGGCCCCCCCAAAGGAAATAATTTGCCCCCCCCCCCGTGACGCACTGGGCTTTTTTGGGTTTTCCTGGGTGGCTAAACCCCCCGGGGGGGGTTAAAAATCCGAACGAAAAACTTATCTTAAACTTAAACTTATTTATCTGTCCAGTGCCCCGGGTTGAAGGTGCCAGGGGGCTGTTTTGGGAATCCCTCTTAGTATGCTGGGGACAGTTGAACAACTCGGGCCCCCGACACTTATTGTATGGTCCTTAAAAGGGGCTAGTGACACCCCCGCTTTTTATTGGGGGATTTTGCCAAACGTCTGCCCAAAATCTTTTTCTTTCTTTTGTGAGTGATTTTCGTGTGCAAGTTCGGTACTAGTCCCTCTAGGATTTTCCAGGTGTATATAATCATGTATCTCTCCCGCCTGCTTTTCCCAGGGAATACAGGTTTAGGAACCTCAAGCGCTCCCAGAAATTTGAGGTGTTTTATCTCCGTTTGCGCGCCGTGAAGGTTCTCTGTACATTTTCTAGGCCCAGCAATTTTCACCTGCCTTGAAAGGTGCTGTTAGTGTGCCAGCAATATTCCAGCCCTAGATAGAACAAGTGACCTGAAGAGTGTCATCATGGGCTTGGCCTCCCTAGTTTTGAAGGTTCTCATTATCCATCCTGCCCATTTTTCTAGCAGATGCGATTGATACAATGTTATGGTCCTTGAAGGTGAGATCCTCCGACATGATCACCCCCAGGTCTTTGGGACTTTGGGGTTTTTTCGCTCTATTTTGTGGCCAGAATTTGTTTTGTACTCTGATGAAAGTTTTAATTTCCTCATGTTTACCATATCTGGGTAATTGAAATTTCTCTCTTTTGAACTTCATTTTGTTTTCTGCAGCCCACTGAAAGATTTGGTTGATGTCCGCCTGGAGCCTTGCAGTGTCTGCAATGGAAGACACTGTCATGCAGATTCGGGTGTCATCTGCAAAGGAAGACACGGGCTGTGGCTGACACCCTTTGTCTATGTCGGATATGAGGATGAGGAACAAGATGGGAGCAAGTACTGTGCCTTGTGGAACAGAGCTTTTTTCACCCTAGCTGTCTCGGGCTTTACTCTGTTGACTACTACTCTCTGTGTTCTGTTAGTGAGGAAATTATAGATCCATCGACCGACTTTTCCTGTTAATCCTTTAGCACGCATTTTTTTGCGCTATTACGCCATGGTCACACTTGTCGAAGGCTTTTGCAAAGTCTGTATATATTACATCTGCATTCTTTTTTTCTTCTAGCCATTTAGGACCTTGTCGTAGTGATCCATAGTTGAGTGGGTTGGTCTGGGTGTGGATCCTGGTCTTGCAGGAGATTGATATTGAAGTCACCTGAGAGTAGTAAGTGATCTTTATTCATGTGTGCATCAGTTATCATACTTCCTAGGTTTTCACTAAAATGGCTGTTTGACTGTGGTACTCTGTAGATGTTTATCACTGTGAGAGGTTTTTGTAGGTATTTGGATTTGAACTTAGCTATTATATATTCCCCATGTTCATCCCTTGTACATGTTATTATCATTCTAGTTGGTCTGGGGTAGTATTAGCTGTGCCACCACCTTGTTGATCTGGCCTACAGTTGTGTATGGCTGTGTAACCAGGAATGGCATAGACATCTGTATTATGTAGTATCAGGCTTTAGCCAGATTTTGGTGAGAGTAATGATAGACATACTGGCATGCAGGGAATTTAGTAATGCTGGAGGTCAACGTAATGTTTGCTTAAAGATCTGACAGTGTAGTTAAAGACAGTTATATTGTTGTTGGCTCTGAGAGGTGCCTTTGATTGTCCTGCTGTGTAGTAATTACAGTTGCTGTTTGATTCATTTAAGTCATTCAATAAGAGGTTGGTATAGGTCAGTGCTTGTAATTATAAGATTTATAGTGAATCTATAATTAGACTTAAGTATAAGACAAAGTAAATAAATGGTCGTTGCGATATATATCAGCTTTCTTATTCTGCATAGCCACTGTAAAAAAGAGCAAGCCGATTTCCGACTCGGGTATGGAGTAGTTGTGTGGCTTTGTCGGGGTCACGTAGGATGGGAAAGGATCACTTACCGAAGTGGAAACGTGTGTTCCCTCATTTTTATTGACGACTCTACCCTTTTCTTTTCCACTTAAATTTTGTCCATTGCTTGGTTGGCAACGCTCTCGCCCTCACATACTAAAGTCCGTGATTCAATCCCCGGCTTGGGTAGAAAAAATTGGGCATCTTTCCTTACACCTGCGTCCTTGGTTACCGGATATGGGGTGCACAATAAACTAGCCACTTCGGTGGAAAATCTAAAATTTCCCAGCGGTAAGTAGGTACCTGTGTGTTAGTCGACTGTTGTGTATCGCATTCTGGAGGACTAGATTAAAGGACCCCAATGGAATAGATCGTACTCGATGATACACTGACTTTCTTGGGTTGTTCTTTGTGGATAGCCCTCCGTTACAAAATCCAGTTGGTATTGCACTCACCTCACACGTTGAGTTCCGTGCTTTCACCCGGTACAGGTGGAAACATTAGGGCATGTTTCCTTAAGAAACCTCTGTCCCTGTTCACCTAGCAATAAGTAGGTACCTGTGTGTTAATGACCCGGCGTGGGTTGCATCCTGGGGACAAAA
Source organism: Cherax quadricarinatus (assembly GCF_026875155.1). Taxonomy (NCBI): domain Eukaryota; kingdom Metazoa; phylum Arthropoda; class Malacostraca; order Decapoda; family Parastacidae; genus Cherax; species Cherax quadricarinatus. The sequence goes on from NW_026469561.1 coordinate 40,074, forward strand.
TTTCCTAAGTTTTCCCGAAATGCTCGCATAAAAAAGGGGCTTCCTATATAGTATGTCACTATTACAGTTGGCCTGTATTTTGTTTATCATGTACTTTTTAGAAATAAAGATTTTAATTATTATCGTTCTTCTCGGGTATCAGATGGTACAGTCCTTTGCTGGGTAAGCAGTGAGTGGCCCTTTAAACCCCAACAACAGCTGCCATAACAGCCATTCATTTTGGAGAGCTCGGCCAGCATTGGGAGGGGTGTACACGTGTTTTTTGTAGGTTTCTCTAGTTGTTTGTTAGTGGTGTGGCCCTTTGTTTTAGGCTCTTCATCGTATTTCTTTTCTTGTGTGCGTTTTTTTCAGTGATTTCTTCATATCAGGCGGTGTTTGGGACATTTCTAGTGAGACTGGGATGTTCGTTCGCCCCTATGGGGTAAACCCCCTCCTGCCCAGGGGAAAATCCCCATTTATGGCAGAAAGGATCTGATGCGCTTCCTCTCTTTGGCATTGACTCTGTCCGATCTTTCAATGGCCCCCTTACCCTTGGGTTTTCCACCCCAGTCGCTCGGTGGATGTTTACCTGGAGAATTCCGGGGCCGGGTGGCTAAAGCTCCCGCTTCACACACGGAGGGCCCGGTTCGATTCCGGGGGGTGGAAACATTCGACACGTTTCCTTACACCTGTTGTCCTTTCACCTAGCAGCAAATAGGTACCTGGGTGTTAGTCGACTGGTGTGGGCCGCATCCTGGGGACAAGTTTAAAGGGCCCCAATGGAAATAAGTTAGACAGCCCTTGATGACGCACTGACTTTCTTGGGTTATCCTGGGTGGCTAACCCTCCGGGTTAAAAAATCCGAACGAAATCTTATCTCTCTTATCTTAACCCCCCCGGCCCGGTCTGTGACCAGGCCCCCTTAGGTCAGTGTCCCAGGATGCGACCCACACCAGTCCTAACACCCAGGTACCCAATTTACTGAGGGGGAACATAGACAACAGTGGAAAGAAGCACGTCCAATGTTTCTACTCGGGCTGGGAATCGAACCCAGGCCCTCACCGTGTGAAGCGAGAGCGTTAACCACCAGGCCTCCGGATTGGACACTGACGACTGGCAGCTTATCTACACCGCCTTCGGATGACAGACTCTGCACTGCTCGTGGTTCCCTCACTGCCTGAGACGGTGGGACACTTCCTACTGTGGTGCCCACGTTACCACTCTGCATGGATTATTCTCCGTGCGACCTTGCCCCGTTTGGGTGCAGTCTTTAACCCTACCTCTCCTTCTCAATGGGGGGGGGTTTGACCCTCCAGACCGTCAATCTTGGCCTTACCTGCCACTCTTGCTGGCTTCAGGGCGGGGGTCAACGCCCCCGCAGCTCAGTTTGAGCCAGGCTTCATGGTGGATCAGGGTAATGATCAACCAGGCTGTTATTGCTGGCTGCACGCAAGCTGACGTACAAACCACAGCCCATTTGGGCAGATACTGACTTTAGGTGCCTGTTTCCGTGCCTTCTTGCTAAAGGCATGCTGACACTACAGTTATAAAACTGCAACATTAACACCCCCTGATACGTTATCAATTTCAGGCAGTTGGCCATGGAATCAAAGTTTCTAAAAGTCAGTCGAGTCCATATCTCTGAGTCCACATTTTTTTTATGGAGCTGTACTTTTATTTTATTCCAACAATTTTTGATGGAATTCAGTCAAGGATGTTCCCTGGCCCTGCAAAACATTGATATTGTTTCTTTTACAACCATTTCTAGTTAGTTTAATATCTTTATTATGCACCCTATTATCCATCCTGTGGGGGGTAGTCAAAAGATTACAGAGGCACATATGGGCCCAGGACTGGGCTGCAAAATTTTGATAGATGAAAAACTGAACAAGTTAGTGGTAATAAACTATTTACATGAATATATCCAGGCCAAATTCCCGATAGGCAAACTAGGCTTTGCCTAGGGCCCCCCCCGCATTGGGGCCCTGCAGTCCAAGGGTTTCAGGGTTTCATCCAAGACTGCGCCCCCATGTGCAATGAAAAGGGGGGTCCCTACCTAAAAAGTTCAAGTGTTTTGGAGAGTAAAATTGATTTTTAAAAAATAATCAAAACAAAAAAAAATAATGAATAAATTAAAATAAAAATAAATAAACCCTAACCGTAATGAAACTATAAAACGCCTTTGTTTACATCAGACGCTGTGTTTTTCCCTAATGGTGAGTATGGGAGATTCCTCTCCAATTTTCTGTAGAAAAATTTAATGTTATCTAGACTTGTACTGTGACAAATTAACTGAAGGTTTTGATAGACATTGATTTGTAGGGGATAAATGTTTGTTTTCGCCTTAAATGTTAAGGGAGGTCCCTGAAAGGGTTTACTTGACCAAAGTAAAGACCGCATGGACCAGTAAAGACGCAATTTTGGTAAAATCTAAAAAGGGAAAACCTAAAAACGCAAACTGACTTTCCGTTGTAGGTTTAAAAAAGCACTTGTCCTGTCTTTAAGTCTTTATCATTTCAATAACAGATCTCATTGATTGTTGTTTTACATCACTTCGTGCAAATGTTTTGTTTTCAAGTTGTGACGGAAGTGATGTAGAACATCAATTACTTTTACTACATTTTCCCAGAAAACATAGCCACATCAGAAAATCGTTGGGTTGGGTGAAACTGAAAATTGTCCCTGCATTCTTTAATTCTCATGTCCTTATCTATGGTGGTAGCCATTTTATCATGCAAAAACATAATGATTAGTTTAGTTATGAAAATGGTAAATAAATACCATTGTGCATTTTTCTTGGACTCAGTATGATTTCTGTATAAGTAAATTGGAGATCAAGGAGGAATAAAATTAGTAAAAAATATTCGTAGCCCAAATCACTAACCTAATCTATGGTAAAAGTTCTGTATATGACCCTTTTTCCGGAAACGTTTTGAATTTTTAGATGCGCAGCCAGAGAAAGGGGGCTACAAGGGCCATATCCCCCCAACTGACAGAAAAAAATTTTTTAATAATAATTAAAAAATTAAAAATAATTGATTAATAAAAAATTTTGTATTGTTTTTGGCCATGATTACAGACAGTGATTCATCCTCATTGTGGCTTTCTCGTTGAACGTGATGTTGGACGTTCTTATGAAAGTGGGTCACAGAAAAGAAAGAAGAAAACTCAAGAAGAAGAAACAGAAAAAGAAAGATGTAGGAAAGCTGCAGAAAGATCACAGACATGCTCACGAAAAACAGTTTCTGATGTTACCAGTATAGTTGAATCTGCAGATACGTCAGATCATACGGGAAAAGCCCTCCCCCCATTATTTCTCAGCCAGCATCTACTTCTTTGTGTCTCCTTCAATGCCCTCAACGGACTTTTCATCCACAGATTTGTTTTAAAAGACCCTGCCTCATGGCCAAATGTAATCCCAGATTCTCTACGTAATGCTTTCATTGCGGAAAACTTCAGTCAAACTCTGAACATTGACTTTAGGAAATCAGAAAGGATTTATGATGATGGAAGTTGTCGTTGTTTAAAGTCATCTATGTTTTATAGGAAGCTTGCAAAATCAGAAACTGTGAAAAAATCATGGATGGTATACTCTAAAAGCTCAGGAAAAGTGTACTGTTCAGCATGCAAGCTATTTTCTACCAAAGAAAATACCTTCACACAGGGGTTCAATGACTGGAAAAATTCCAAAGGTTTCGAGGAACATGAAAACAACACCATTCACAGGAGCTGCATTTTTTGCCAGTGTATTCGTGCACAAGAAAAAAGGCTTATTGGATTCTCATTTGGAAAATCAAAACTGAAAAAAGAGTGCACTTATTGGAGAAAAGTTCTAGAAAGAGTTGTTGCTGTTGTAAAATTCTTAGCTCTAAGAGGACTTACTTTCCGTGGAGAAAATGAGGTTTTTGGTTCGGAAAAACAATGGCAATTTCCTAGGGGTCATAAAACTGTTAGCACAATTTTGAACCATTCTTAGCAAATCATGTGTCATGCCTTGGGAATGCAGGAAGAGGCACTGTATCTTATGTGTCATCTACTATATGCAATGAATTTATTGAACTGATGACTAAGAAGGTCCTCAATAAATCATAGCACTGTGAAAACTGCAAATACTTTGCAATAAGTGTAGATTCAACACCAGATATTTCACATACAGATCAATTGACATTCATTGTTCGCTTTGTCGACTCCAGTGGTAAGCCTGTAGAGCGCTTTATAAAATTCATTCCTCTTTCCCGGCCATGTTGGAGAAACAATGATGAATGTAGTACTGGATACTCTGCTTGAACATGATCTCTCTATTATGGATTGCCGTGGCCAGAGCTTCGACAATGCAAGTAACATGTCGGATAAATATAATGGATTGCAAGCCCGTTTTCAAGCAAATCAACCCACTTGCGAATATGTGCCCTACTCAGCACATTTTTCTTAATCTTGTTGGGTCATGTGTGCGGGGGTGTTGTGTCGCTGCAGTTTCATTTTTGGACTTTTACAAGCACTCTTTAAATTTTTTCTCTGCTTCAATGCAATCGGTGGAGTATACTCAAGTCAACCATTCATGGAAATGTCATCAAATCATTATCAACAACAAGGCGGTCAGCGCAGCATGATGCAACACATGCTTTGAAAGACAGCTTTGCTGAAATACGTTCTGCTTTGATCCAAATAGCAGAGGGTGAAGATCAGACAGCAACTACAAGAAGCGAAGCAGCCAGCTTAGCATCAAAATTGGAAGAATTTTGAATTGGCCTTACTCTGTGTGCTTTGGGACTGTATACTGGAAGGTTAAAAAGCCACGAACAAGACACTTCAGAAAATTGAAATTGAAATGGCTACTTGTGCTAACCTCTATGCAGGCTTAGTGGAATTGTAAGCTCACTTCGCAGTGATGATGCTTTTGAAATGTTTGAAGAGAAAGCTAAACTGCTGGTGAAAGACTACAGTTACCGGCTGATCATCAGCGGTCAAGGAAGAGGAAACGCAATTTTGAGAGCAGCAATGAAATTGTGTTGGGTACCCAAAGGGAGAAATGTAAGACAGCTACATACTTCGTCATTCTGGAAATTTACTGATTACAGAATTGGTGAAAAGGAAAAGAAATCTACCAGAATCTCAATGACAGGTTTGAATTTCTGTTCAAATTACTACTATGTCAGATGCAGAATTGAGAGAAGCTCCATTAAAGTTGCAACAACACCTTTCAGCAGATGTTCAGGACAACATTTGTTGAAGAAATAGTTCATTTTTCTGGGTATATGAATCAGATTAAAGCTCCAACCCGAAAAAAGTGCGCCTCAGCTGCTTTGAAACATTTAAGAAATGCAGATATCTCAGAAACCTTCCCCAATGTTGACATAGTGTATCGCCCTTTTCCTAACACTTCCAGCTACTAACTGTGAAGGAGAACATTCATTTTCTGTTTTGAAAAGAGTGAAAAACCAGCTCCGTTCAAAAATGAGCCAAGACAAATTGTGTAACCTAGCCTTGTTGACCATTGAGTCTGATCTAACAAGAAATATTGATTTTCAGAATATAATTGATGATTTGCCAATATGTAAATCCAGAAAAAAAATTTATTTAAGAAGTGCCCGTGAATATAAACAATTCTTTACTTTCTTGAGTTTATATGATTTGATAGTCTTATGCATGATGCAATGATAACAATAATGGTCAGTGATTTATAAAGGGAATAATAGTGCTGTAGTGGTTATCTGAATATAATAGGTACATGATGTCACTACTTTAATAGCCTAATCTAGTAATTTCTACGCTGTCTTGAGTTTATTCTCTTTAAACTGCATGATTTAACAAAATAGTTTTTAATGGCTGTTGGTAAATGGTTTTGGTTGTCTTGATGTACTTTCCCTATTAAATTTAATCTAAATAGCCAGAATGTATTTAATTAGACCTTAAACAGGCTCACACCGACCCCCCCCCCACTCCAAGCTGGAAGGGGTCACTTCGCTTACCCTAACTCAAAGGGGCCCCGCCAATTGAATAGCCTAGGGCCCGGAGACTTCTTAATCCGGCCCTGGTTATATCTGGTCACAATTGTAATGAGTTATTTATGCAGGCATGAATTAGGTCACACACGCAATAAAAAAAAAAAAGTGGTAATGCAGTATTTACAGTGGCCAAACTTTGGGTATTTTTCCAGAATGGCTTGTAATGTACCAATGTGGATAAAATTCTTTGACATTCCTTGAACTTTTTTTGAGTGAGCTGTATCTCATTCATTAATTTTTTATCACATTCCAATACATAAATGATGCAAGGTATGACAATTGTCCACTGGGTAAAGTTTACATTTCATTTAATTACATCTGTTGGTGGTGATTTAACTTCTCAGAGATAATGGTAACCCAGCTGGAGCCTGGCAGTAGTGACATCTAAGATTCTGCTTATTTGTTGGATGTATCATGGACATGTGGCTCCTCCTATATGACAGAATGATGATAGATGGACTGACTGGTGTCAGTCTCCCTCAGTCTCAAGTCAATGAAGTTTAGTTGAAGTTCTTTTCGCAACCATTTCTTGACCTGTTTTGGCATTTGGCATGAGGCTCCATTCATTGTTGTATTTTTGGGCAAGAGGTTTAATTTTCTTTGACCTTTAATCACCTAAAGCAGCTCCACATCATCACTCCATTAGTGTTTCAATGAGGGGCATCTGATTCATCCTTGACATGCATAACTCCACATAATTTGAATTCTGTCCTTAGTAGTACAGTGGACCCCCGCATAACGATGGCATCGCATAGCGATTTTTCCGCATAACGATTACTTTTATCGCAAAATTTTTGCCCCGCATACCGATTAAAAACCCGCATACCGATTTTCGTCCGAGACGCGTCCAATGTGCCCTCACATGTGCCGGCCGTCCCATTGTTTACCAGCCAGCCTCCGCGGTAACATCCAAGCATACACTCGGAATATTTCGTATTATTACAGTGTTTTCGGTGGTGTTTCTGGAAAATAAGTGACCATGGCCCCAAGAAAGCTTCTAGTGCCAACCCTGTGGTAAAAAGGGTGAGAATTAGTATGGAAATTAAGAAAGATTTGAAGGGTTTGGGGCTAACCCTGAGAAGCCTATGCCAGTTGTGGAATCCATTGTGCCACTTCAAAGATTAAGGAAATGTGTGCAGAGTGGTTTTGAACTGCAACCTTTATAGATGAAAATCACCCTGACACAGCTGTTGCAAGCCGTGCTTGTGACTATTTCAATGACAATGTTATGGCCCATTTTAGGAAAGTCTTGAAGAAACGGGAGGTACAGAGCTCTATGGACAGATTTGTTGTGCGACAGAGGTCCAGTGACTCTGAAGCTGGTCCTAGTGGCATAAAAGAAGAAGGGAAGTAACCCCAGAAAAGGACTTGCTACCTCAAGTCCTAATGGAAGGGGATTCCCCTTCTAAACAGTAAGAAGATAATGCTCTCCCCTCCTCCCATCCCATCAATCATCACCAGATCTTCAATAAAAGTAAGTGTCATGTAATTGTGCATGCCTTTTTCAGTTTGTGTGTATTAAAATTAACATTTCATGTGGTAAAAAAATTTTTTTTTCATACTTTTGGGCGTCTTGCACGGATTAATTTTATTTCCATTATTTCTTATGGGGAAAATTAATTCGCATAACGATTATTTCGCATAACGATGAGCCCTCTTGCACGGATTAAAATCGTTAACCGGGGGTCCACTGTACAGTGTTGCTAACTGCAGTTGTTTGGCTTGCATTTGTTTAGAAGAGGTTTCTTGGCTGGAATTCAAGTTTATTCATTGACAGTCATTTATTGCAACTTAAACTGAGTTCATGGCATTTTAAGTTTTTTCTGGAGACAATGATGTATAGGCCTTTCTGATACATGTCCCAGTAAATCAGGTTGGTTTTTCTGTGGTCCTGCTTCTGTTATACAAGAATCTTTCAATACTTCTCTTTAGAAGATTATCAGTAACAGCTGAAGTCACTGTAACCTATCCAGATCTTGGTTTCTTAGGGAGACAGATAAGCAACAACGAAATGATTAATGAAGGACTTCCCGTGACCAGTATCAGCACAAATCTTGCTTATCGGCACTTTTTTTTTCCTCATTCCCATGCAAGAATGTAGGCTTTTTCCTCAGTATTATTCAAGAATTTCTATAAAAAAATAGCAGTGCTAAAAGCCACTGGGGTCAAACAGAACAAAATAGCACTCTGATATGGAAAACATGACTATCCCTGCTCAGTCAATGAAAGCTGCTGGTTGTAGAAGAATCTGGTACTGAGAACACTCAGACACTAGAGAAGTTGTCAGAAGTCATCATAGAAACAGTTTCTATGATGACTACTACTACCACTAATACTACTACCCCTACTACTACACCCCACTACTACCTACCTACTACTACCACTACCACTCCACTACTACTACCACTACTACTACTACTACCACTACTACTACTACTACCCCACTATACTACCATACTACTTACCACTTTCTACTACTACCACTACTACTACTACCACCCTACTACCACCTACTACCCTACACCCACTACTACTCCACTACTACTACCACTACTACTACCACACTACTACCAAATTACTACTACCACTACTACTAACCACTACTACTACACTACTACTACTACTACTACTACTACTACTACTACTACTACTACTACTACTACTACTACTAACTACTACTACCACTACTACTACACTAACTACTACTACCACTACTACTACCACTACTCACTACTACACTACTACTACTACTACTACACTAATACTAACTACTAAAATACTACCACTACCACTACTACTACTACCACTACTATTACTACCACTACTACCACTACTACTACCACTAAACCCCTACTACTGCACTACTACTACCACTACTACCACCACCAACTACTACACTACTACTACCACCACTACTAACTACACTACCACCACTACTACTACCACCACTACTACCACACTACTACCACCACCACTACTTAAATAAACCACCAACTACTACTACACCACCAACCACCACCACCTACCACCTACTACCACCACCACTACCACCACCACCACTACTACACCACCACTACCACACACTACTACACTACCACCAACCACCACTACTACTACTACTACACCACCACCACTACTACTACCACCACTACAACTACACCACCACTACTACTACCACCAACTATACTACCACCATACTAACTACTACCACTTAAATACCACTATTATTTACTCCACTACTAATTACTACCACACTACACACTACTATACTACTACTACTACTACTACTAACTACTACTACTTTCTACTACTAAATACTACCCCCTCACTACCACTACCTCTTCCTGCCTATATTTGGCCGTCCTGCTCTACAAGAAACCTCCCATTAACCTGTTTCAACTACCCAATAAAGTGGTCAGAAATTGGCAATTTGGCCAATTTCACACATATTTCAAAAGATGCCAATTTCAAAATAGGGTCCAGAATAAACAATGCAGACATTCCTGACACTAAAATAACATTTCCTCTGTTCATTAGTCACAGCTCCAGGCCCCTCTTATATTAATCTTTCTTACCATTTGGAATTTTTATTCACACAAGAAAATAGATTTGCTGTTATGCAGACTACTGCATTATTATAATTGTATAAATAATGTCAACCCATTCTTGATTGCGTATTGGAATTTGGACTGGCAGGCACACACGTATTAGACAGTGACGTCATTTGTTTACTCTTGAACATCACTAAAGAATTGAACATTTCTGCTATTTTGAGCTCAGTTTCAAGGTACTTTTTGTCGTGAAAGCAATCAGAATTACAGTGGACCCCAGGTTATAGGCCAACTCGGTTATTGGCCAGTTATCGGCCATTAATTCGGTTATCGGCCATTTGGGAGGCATCCATCCGTTGGCTGGGGCCGCTTGCGAGTCAGTTTGGCTTTGTCTCTTGGTGAGTGAGGAGGCTTCTGCTCATTCATCCAAACATTTTGCTATAATCTATTGTTTTTTGTGGTTATTGATTGAGTATAACTGCAAAATAAGCAACCATGGGCCCAAAGAAACACATTACATAGTACATGTATATGAAAACATTCAATATTTATATGCGATGTATGTACACCTACCATCCGACTTACGACCAAGTTCGGTTCCGAGAAACCGGTCGTAAGTGAACTTTACTACTGAATATCAACAAAACATTTTTGTATTGACTTTATTTTATTGTTTTATTTTGGTATTTCATGTTTTACTTTACTTTTTATGTTGTTAGTACTGTATTTTATACTGTAAGGTTTAGGATAAACACTGTGTACAACCCAAATAGTTGTTTATTTCCCAGAAATTTGGCATAAAAAACACAGTCGTAAGTCGAGTGGTCGTAAGTCAAGCAGGTCGTAAGTCGGATGGTAGGTGTATATTCAGTAATAATCACTGGTACATTAAATGTCTTATTTTACGTTAATATAAACATTTTTATTAATCCATCTATTATATCTTCTTCAAAATTATGTAAGAAACATGTTACATAGCATATAAACATGCATTATTTATTATATGCGATGTATATTTAATAATCACTCTTTACCACATTAAATGTCTTATTTTATGTTAATATAGACATTTTCATTAATCCATCCATGATATTTTCTTCAAAATTATATAAGAAACACGTTACATATCACGTAGCATATAAACATAGCATATAAACATGCAATGTTTATATGTTATTGAGTGGAGAGTGGGATGGAGAGTAAACATTACTTTTTCTCTGATGCAGCGTTAGAGAAAACTGTGAATCTGGCGACTGATGCAATAACCGCCCTTCATATGCATTTGTTTACAATTCTTGGCATGAATTATTCATTACTTCTCCCTTTGTTTATGATGGCATCTAAAGGCAGTTGTTAAAAACGACTAAACTCAGTGAACATGGTAATAATATGGCTGTGTAGTGTAATAATATGGCTGTGTATTGTAATATAGCTGTGTAGTGTAGCCCGGGGGGGAGCGGCTACATACGTGTATTGTACCTACATCTACTGCTACCTACACTGACTTCCTACAAATAGATACTACTCACCTCTTGCCCTACATTAAGACTACAAATATTTTAAGGTTAGTAATGAATGTACTGTAGCAGTAAATGACAGATTAAAGAGATGTGTGCAGTGTGGACTAGAGTGCAAGCTTTTGTAGAGAAACACCACCCTGACCAAGCTGAAACAAGCCATATCTGCAACATGTTCGGTGACAAAACCCTGTCCCACTTCAGGGAAATCTTAGAGAGATGCCAGAAACAGACCTCTATGGACAGATTTGTTGTGAGGCAGGGGTCCAGTGACTCTCAAGCTGGTCCTAGTAGCATTAAAAGACAAAGAAGGGAAGTAACCCCAGAGAAGGCTTTGCTACCTAAAGTCTTTATGGAGGGGGATTCCTCTTCCAAACACTAACTCCTCCCTCTTTTCTCTTCCTTATCTTCCAGAAGCCAGCATTAGCCTTCAATAAAGGTATGTAAAACTTACAAAATTGTTAAAAAAAATATTTTTTTGTGAACATTTTGGTCTGGAACGGATTAATTGTATTTCCATTCATTCTTATGGGAAATATTAATTTGGTTTTCGGCCATTTCGGTTATCGGCTTACCTTCTGGAACGGATTACGGCCGATAACCGAGGGTCCACTGTATACATGTATCTGTTTCTGTAATATATCTTCCATTCTATCAGTTGAAACCAAAAAAACGTGAATACACCCATAAAAACTATATGAAAATATACCGCTATGAGGCCACTCATGGCTGAGAAGTGAACTCGGTTATTTATGGTTTGATTTCTTTCATTTTTGGTGTACGTTAACCTTTTCAGGGTCGACAGGCCCTCTCAGAGACTTGTTCTCAGGGTCGCCCAAATTTCAAAACAAAAAAAAAATTAATTTTTCTTATGAAAAGATAGAGGATCTTTTCCTGATCATAATGACACCAAAAGTATGAAATTTGATGGAAAACTTATGGAATTATGCTCTCGTGAAGTTAGCGGTCTCGACGATGTTTACGCATCGGCGATTTTGCCCACTTTGAGCCCTATTTTCGGCCAATTCCACTGTACTAGTTGACAAAAATCGTGAATATTTCGCTAGAACTCCATTTTTTCTATCGAATGAGTGCAAGAAACCACCCATTCACCGATTTCAACTATCCAGTAAAGTGGTCAGAATTTAGCAATTTTACCAATTTCACAAATTTTAAAACATGCCAATTAACAAATAGGGTCCAGAATAAACAAGAAAGACATTCTTGGCACTAAAATGACATTTCCTCTGTTCATTAGTCACATCCCAACACCCCTCTTACATTCTTTTGCTTTTCACTTTGAATTTTTCTTCTCACAAAAAAAAAAGATTTACTGTATGCAACACGCATTAGGTAAAAAATGGATAAAAAAATCGGCACCTTTGAAAGAATATTAGACTCACCATTGACAAGTATTGACGCTTAGCAAGATTTTTTATTTTGAACTTTGGTAAAATTCAACAATTTTTTTCACTTTGACTCTTTTCAAGGGACTTTTCCATTTTAAAATCATCAAAACATCTCAATTTCTGAAAAATTTTTCTTCCATTCTATAGAATGAGCCAGGAAAACTAGAATACAACAACAAAAACCAAAACAAAATCAGTGCAAAGTAGCGTTTTAAACCAAAAAAAACGGTCAAATTTTTTTTTCTCATTACCCCACTGTGTCTGCAAGATTTTTTTTTATAATCGCACACTGACCCATAGACCCATTCTTTCTATGTAGGGCCAAACCCGCTTTTCCCCTCACTAATTTGAGGGGGCTAGAATTTAGGCGTACTATATGCAAAACCCGGTGCAACCGTACTAATGGCCCAAAACCCCGAAAGGGTTAAGGCAACTTTCCACATACATTGCCCAAGTTTCAGTAAGATAGCCCAACCAAAAACTGAGAAAAAAATAATTAATAATAATAAAATTTTTTATTTACTACAAGTGCATGTACATAGTAGCAGGCCTACTGACATCATTTTCATACACTACAAGGGCCTTCAGTTTTTGTGTTTAATCCGTCCGACGATGCCCAGAAAACCCAAAACCAATTTTTTCCCATAAGAAATAATGACTGTAAATGGGAATTTAAACAGTTTCCAAAACTAAAATACCACAAGAAAATTTTTTTTTTTTTTTCCCTTTAAAAGAAGTTTTCATGCACAAAAGAAGAACATTACACATGACACTTACCTTATTGGGCTTTGTTGCTGGAAGGAAGACAAAGGGGAGGGGGGGGGAAGATAGGTTATTTTGGAAGGGGAATTCCCCTCCATAAAAGGGGCTAGGTAACAATCCTTATCTGGGGGCACTTTTCCCCCCCTTTTATTTTTAACTGCAGCTTGAAGTCACGGACCCTCACACAAAAAACTGTCCATATAGGTCAGTTTTTTTGGTGTCTTTTTAAGATTTGCCTAAAATGGGACTGGTATTGTCATTGTAAAAGCCCCCGCATTTTTCCCTTTAAAAAAAAAATAAAGCAGAAAGGATAAAAATAAGCCCCTTTTGGTTTTTGGTTTCCATTCCAATTAAACCATTTTAATTATTTGGAAAAAATTTTTTTTTAAATTTTTTTTTGGGGCCAATTTAAAAAAAAAACCATTTAATTTTAAATTTTTTTAAAAAAGAAAAAAAATAAAAAACCTTTTCCCAAAATTTATAAAAAAAAAAACCAGGGTTTTTAATCCCCGGGAAAAGCAATTTTTTTAAACTGCGACGCCAAAAATGGCTCACAATGGGGACCCAATTTTTTTTGTTTGGAAGGCTTAAATTAGCCCCCCGTTCCCCCCCCACCAGGTGCGTTGTTTTCCATTAGGCGCCCCCCAGTTTAAAACAAAATTTTCTAATTCCAATTTTTTTTTGCCAACTAAATTTTTTTAATTTAAATTTTTTTTTTTTTTTTTTTTTTTTTTTTTTTTTTTTTTTTTTTTTTTTTTTTTTTTTTTTTTTTTTTTTTTTTTTTTTTTTTTTTTTTTTTTTTTTTTTTTTTGGGGATTACCAAACTGGTTTCATATGGCGGAGGAAGGGTTTTGAGGTGGTCCGGGCATGGAGAGAGGATGGGCGATCAGACAACTTCAAGATGTACATCTGACAATGGAGGTAATGCGAAAGGAGAGTCGGCCAGGAACGGGATTGGATGCGAAAGAGGGGCATTAACAGGAGGTTTTAAGCTGTGCAAAAGGTCATTGGACTTCCAGGATAAGACCCATGCTAACCAGGTACCCTTATGAGGTGAACATAGACAAATGGTTTGAAATACATGTTTCTACCCTGGCTGTTCGAGTATACAAAAGTACATATGTATGCCCAAGCGGATTAACCAGGAGATTACCTGGTTCTTCATAGCGCTAGTGTGACTTGAGAGTAGCTTTTTTTAGTATGGTGTAAATGTAGCAGTGCTTTGCATTTTCTCATGGGCAGGGGTGGGTGTCTTGTTCACCTTAAATAAAAAACCCCGTATTTTTAAATCACCCTTTGGAAAAAGAAGTGATGGGGGGGGGGGGGGGAAAGAAGGTGAAATTCTTTTCTCTCCCGGGCCAACAGCTACCTTGGTGGGAATCGGCCAGTATTAACTTAAAAAAAACCCCCCCAAAAAAAAAAAAAAAAAAAATTAATTTTATAAAGTGCTAAATAAGCTACCATGGCTCCAAAGAAGCTCCTAGTGCCAAGCCTTTGGGGAAAGAAGGTGAGAAATACGATTGAATTTAAGAAAAACATCATTGAACAATATGAAAGTCGTTTTACGTGTGCCGAACTGGCCAGGATGTATAACAAACCCCATAAAATCATTTTCCATTGTGGCAAAGAAAAAGGAACAAGAAAGCTGTTGTTTCTTGGAGAAAATTGTGGCCAGATTGTGTCCACAAGAGGGATTTTGAAGGTTTGTGGCTGACGATGATGAGCCTATGTCAGTTGTGAAATCTATTGTGGTATTGGGGAGTTCCATGGGGTTGGATGTGAGTTTGGAGGATGTGGAAGAGTTGGTTAAGGACCACAACAAAGAGCTAACCACTGAGGAGCTGCAAGAGCTTCAGCAGGAACAGCAACAGATCGCAGCTCAGAATCTTGCTGCAGAAGAGGGGGAAGAGAGTGGAAGAAGGTGCCTTCTTCAGAATTAAGGAGATTTTTGAAATGTGAGGTAGGATGGAAAGATTTATGGAGAAACATCACCCTGAGAAGGATGTCACAAGCCATATCAGCAACTTGTACAGTGACAGAGTCTTGGCCCATTTTAGGGAAGTTTTAAAGAGACGCTAGAAACAGAGCTCTCTGTACACTTTTTTTGCGAGCCCCAAACTCCAGTGACTCTCAAGCTGGTCCCAGTGGCATTAAGAACCAGAACGAGAAATATGTAACCCCCCAAAAGAACTTGGCACCTGAGGTGTTGATGGAAGGGGATTCCCCTTCCAGACAGAACTAAACCAATTTCTCCTCCCCTCCTCTCCCGTCTTCCATACA